>JANUWF010001185.1:0-25289 GCA_026120185.1 Voacanga thouarsii
GGTTACATAGAAATAAAATAGAATAAAGACTTTAAAATTAAACTTATTACAACCCAAAAGATAAGTATTGGAACAAAAACCAAATAAACCGTATGCAACAATCTCCCCAAAGCATCACATAAAGTAAACAACATGAGTCTTCCAAGCATAGGCAACATCTAGCTAATAACCTCCACAAGCAGGATCTTCCCGAAACATGGTATAAAATGGTGGTGAGATAAAAATCTCAAGCAAGCCCGTGTGTGCTTTGAGTGTTTCGTGTAAAATAATTCATGTATGCATGTTGTAAAAGTTCCATAAGAAAAAGGTGCTGGCAAGCACTAAATAAGTGCTGAAAATAAAGAGTGACATTTCACTTTTCAAACTGTACATGTGCACAATAAATACAACCACTCAAATGGGTAGCCATGGGTTACCACACGTTGGGCCCCAGTATGAAATCTTCGTAAGAGAAATATTGGCAAGCAAGAAATAATAGTCAAATCAAGAGTGATGTTTTAGTTTTTCCAACCTTACATATTCTATAAAATCAACCACTCAACATGGTGGTCATGGGTTACCACACGTTGGGCCCCATGTGCACATGGTCAGTATGCCACACATTGGGCATACTGCCGGTCAGAATGCCACACATTGTGCAGACTGACAAAAGGTAGGTGATCAGCCTACCGGGTGAGATACTCCTCCATCTCTACACCCAAACTTAACGGTTGTCCACTCCGGAACACACAATCCACATGATCGAAACTTACTAGCTCGGACCGGTATGACCTACGGGACCGGCATCCTATCCAGGAAGGACTCACCCCTCGCAGGTGGCCACCTACCGAGAGACTTACCCTAACCCTTCAAAGACTAGTCCCGGTAGTCAACCCTTATTGAGTACTCAACGTTGATTGTTCCCCTTGGGAGAAAATTGATCAAAACTTTGCTTTATTTGGAAATAGCAATTAAGGGTTTCCAAAAGTCTAGTCAAGTTGGGTTTTAGAAAAAGTTTAGATTTGTATAAAACCGCTTGTTCAATTTTCAAATGATTTGCTTGACCGAAATAAAAAGGAAAAAAACAGTCCTTAATTGCCTTTACAAATAAATGTCCATATACATTGCATTTGCTTGCCACAATAACTTTTGGTCTTCACAAAACTCCATGCAAGAGCTTACCCGCTTCTTTGCTTGCTCAAACTCAAAAGTCTTCCAAGGTCGACCTAAACCCGCCCGGGGTAAACACAAAACATAAGGTCACATTCAGTGCTATACCGCCTTACATAAATAATTCTTAGCTCAACTAGTTACAACCATGATTAACCATGACCTCAATGTCCTAAGCTTTAAGGCTAGATGCTAAAGAATTTTATAAAACAAGTCTACTTTGATAAGTTAAAATAACTAGGGGTTCTAAAATAATTGCTAATAAATTATAGACTCAAATAATAATTCTTGAGTGTTATTAATAATAAATAAACTACGGTTTGAATTTTAAATATTATTAAGTCTTATTTGATATTAAGAAATGGTAATTTAAAAATAGCTTTATTATAAATAAATAACAAATTAAATAAATAATAATTTTTAATTAATTTCGAAGAGATAATAAATAATTAATAATAATTAAAATTTATTAATAAATTATTTTAAATGTTCTTTTAATAAAAATATTAATAGTTTGATTTAATATTCTAATCCAAATCCCCTAGTGTTTCGAATTTTTTGAAGAAAAATATAGTAGTAATTTTAATTCATGTAATAAAATTTGTTGATGAATATAACTTAGAATTAACAAGAAAATAATCCCACATCATGGTCTTCCTACTGCTAGAAAAGATTCATGATCCCATTCTCCATCATCAAACAAGAAATTAATCTATTCATGAACAAACACTTGAACTATCTCATACTATCAAAAATCCTACTGAGCATAATCATCAATCATGGTTTCCATGGAAAATAAGATCATAAAAGTCTAATCACCTTTGGTGTCATAATATATAATCATGCTTCAACATCCATTAAATTCATCAAGCATGAAGAACATATATTGATTCGAAAGGAAAACACATACATCCTAGTCAAATACAACCATCATCATGTCATAACTTCATCCCCCTAATCCACATGCATATACTCAATCTCCCAATCATATTTCATTTCTCTATCATCATCTAGGAGACATGATTTTAGAATTTAATAAGAGAAATTTAAGAATGAATACTTGATTGTCGAGTCCTTTGATGAAGACAAAAGAAGGTCCACGCGCGATGGAATGACTTGAATGGTCCAACGAAACAACATCCATGGTTGATGGTTTGATCAACCATTTCGGTTAGAAGAGAGTGAGAGAGAGAGAGAGAGAGAAAGAGAAAGAGAGAATTAGATACGTGTATCAATAATTGAATGGAAGAAGATGAACAAGAAGGTTGTTCTTGTTTTACCTTGTTGATGTTCTTGAGGTCTTCAAGAAAAACCGATTTTTGATCCGGTTGAAAATTCTTGTTTGCGAGATTTCGTGTTATAAATGGCAGAAATGAAGTCTAGGGATCAAGTAGAGATGATCTGGAGTATTTGAGAGTGATGGGAGGTGTTTAGAGTAGGTTTAGGCTTGAAGAAGTTTAGTGTGTGTTCTTGGTGTTCTTTGTGTTTTAGGTGAAAATGGAGAGAAATTAGAAGAAGTGTCGCACGATTTCGCTAGCAGAGCTGGCCGAATGGTAGGGTGTGATTCAGGGTTTCGGTTTTCAGCTTTTTGAGAGAGAGAAATCAGATTTTATTTGAAATTTAAATGGATGAAATGGTGGAGATGTTTAAGGTAAAAGATCAGCTATGGTGTTTGATCAAGAGAGGTGTCTATGGACTTTAATGGTGTCGGCTGAAGTAAGGTTGTCTTTCCGAAATGACCGAGGTTTAATGTTGCTCGAGGCTGGTCGAAATTCAGTCCTTAAAGGCAGAGGAAATTCTGGTTAATTCAGCTTAATGCAAGAGTGATTTATGGGAGTGAAATGCTGAAATTATTTGAAGTTCAAATGGAGTTTGAATGGAGTGATCTTAGGAGTGTTTTGTGGTGTAGCTATGGAGTCCTTATGCTTCAAGGTAAGTGTGGGTTTAATGGTGATTAGTGTATAGCTAAGCAAGGCTCAATTCTACAGAGATTGAAGATGATTTTCGGTCTTAGGCTAGAAGGAACAAGGCTGGAAAATTCTGATCTCAAGTGTTCATGGTTTTTCGAAAAATTGCAGAATTTTGGTGCAGGATTTTCGCACTCTCTTGGCTCAGTTTTTCAGGGGTTCTTCAGGGATGTTTGAGGGTCTTCCAAGGGTGGTTTTTCAGACTCATTTCTGAACAAATACAGAGGAGTTTACTGGCTTGAAGATGAACTAAAACGGCTTCATTTCTTTGATGAAGAGCTGCGAATTGCCCAGAAAATTTTTCTTGTTTGGTGCTGTTTTGTGCAGTCCGAAAAGTGCACAATTTTTCCAGCTTCCAAGCCACTTGAAATGACCATTTTCTGGGCAGCAAATGAATGGGTTTATGGCCTGAATTTTCTAAGAAAAGGTCTGCAACAAATCTGGAAAATTTCCAGATTTCTTACCACTAAAGCTTCAACAACATGAAGATAGATTTGAATGTCCTTCCATGGTGATTGATTTTCTCTTGGAACCCTTCCTATTTCCCCTCCTTTTTTCGGTCAACCTCCCTTCCCCAAAGCTGATTTTAGAAATTCAAGGGGAAGAAATTATCACATATTTTTTTTGGAATTCAAAGAAAAAGATTTAATGGATTTTAGTTCATTTGAACTATGAAAATGCTAGGATAAAGCTAGAGGTAATAAATTGGACAAGAATTCTTCCAGAATTCTTTTAGGACATGAGGATAAGATTAGGACATTCTCTTCATGTCTCCCTTAAGACAATTATTCCTATTTTCATGGAATGCAAGAAAACAAAAATTCAAACTTAATTAAGATAATCATGGTAAAAGCTTAAATGATGGGATTTGAACTCATGACCTTAGAGATTAATTCACAAAGCTCTAACCACTTCACCACACTAACTCTTGTTCTTACTTTCTCACCCACATATTTTTCTTATCTACTCCTCAAGTTATCTTCCTATTCTCGACCTCAAGCAAAATTACCATTTTACCCTCCTACTCAATAAGTATAACTTAGCATTTAAACCTATAATCCACGATTCTAGAGCACATAAAATCATTCAAAAACAGATATATTCATGCAAAATAATATGATATGCATTCCCGACCCCCTTACTCTAGGGTTGGTTTTAGGTGGGGTGTCACATCCTCCTCCTTAGGAAAATTTCTGTCCCGAAATTCGTACGCATCTTTACCTCGCATCGGTATACTCTCCGCTTTACCCATTCTTCTGTCTCCCATGTGGTATCTCGCGTGCCATGATGCTCCCACCGCACTTTTACCATCGGAATCCGCTTGTTCCGTAGAGTCTTGACACTTCGGTCCAATATCTTTACGGGTTTCTCCACATAGCTTAGGTCGGGTTGTAGTACTAACGGCTCATCATTCAACACATGTCCGGGTTCGGCATTGTATTTCTTCAACCGTGATACATGGAATACGTCGTGGAATTCCCGTCAACCCATCTCGGCAAATCCAATCGATACGCTCATCGGCTCAATTCTCTCTTTTATTGGAAACGGCCCCGGATACCTCGGATTCAGCTTTCCCCTCTCGGATGTTTCCGTAATTCCCCTATTTGGTGTCGGCTTTAAGAACACGCCGTCTCCCACCTAAAATTCTAACTCCTTTCGCCTATTATCCGCATAACTCTTTTGTCGGCTCCGGCTGCTCTCAACCTTTCTCTAATTAACTTAACCTTGTCCAACATTTCTTGAACATAGACTTCTCCCGACTTGTTTATTAGACCATCCTCTCGAGCAACTCCGAGATAGCAAGCATTTCGACACTTACGTCCATATAGAGCTTCATACTCGAGCCATTCCAATCGAAGCTTGATAACTCGTTATTGTATGATAACTCGGCATACGGTACACTTTCAATCCACTTATCCCCGAAATCCAATGCACAGTGCTCTCAAAGCATATCCTCCAATATCTCGAATAACCCTTTTCGACTATCCATCGGTCACGCGGATGCGCCGACGCATCGAACTTCGGACTAGAACCCATCAATTCTTGAAACTTACCCCAAAATCGGGATGTAAATCTCTGATCACTGGTCCGGACACAATACTCAAAGGTACTCGTGTAATCCGACGATCTCCCGTACATAGGTCCGAGCCAACTTTTCCATTGAATCCCTTACATTCACGGTATGAAATGCGCCGACTTGGTCGACCGATCTACTACGACCCATATAGCGTCCTTTTGGCTCCTTGCCATAGGGAGTCCGCAGAACGAAGTCCATGGTCACTTCTTCCCATTTCCATTCCTGGTATCGGCAACGGTTGTAATAATCCCGCCACATTTTTGTGCTTCGCTTTGACTTCCCGACAGTGTGAGACACGTCGGGACATACTTAACCACGTTCCTCTTCATTCCAGGACACCAATAAGCCTTTTTCGCATCCCGATACATTTTTACTTCTCGCAGTGAATGGCGTACTTGCTTCCTATGCGCCTCTTCTAAAATTCTCGTCCTTCAACCGGTGCTCCTCGGCACACATAAATGATCTCGAATGTACAACACTCCTCGCTTCGTTACGTCGGAATTCACCGCCTTGCCTTTTAAGCTCCTTGTCCTTGAAAAGCTGAAATTCTTCATTACTTTGTTGGGCCTCAATAATGTCCCGCTCTTAAATCCGCATCAACTTCGAGGTTGCTAACCCTAATTCTCTCCTATTACACTTCCGCCCTTCTATCCAACACATCTTGAACCACTCGAACCTCCTCGCATTCTTAGCCTCGGCCATTATGACTTTCTCGCTTAGGGCACCAACTACAATGTTAGCTTTCCCACTCAAAGCACCCTTTGACCAACAATTGTTCTCTACATGACCCCTTTTTTCAAGTGCCGGCATAATGGAAGATCCTACGCAAGACCAACCGGTGCCGATCGTGCTTGCTTTCCTCGGTCCCGCCACCGCCGGTTGGTAAGGCGCTTGACGGACTCGTCGCTTTTGCAAAGGCCTCGATGGTTGTCTTGGCAAGTAAGAAAGGTCTTGGTGCCATTCGATTGCGGTCTTCATTCTCGCTCGAGTGGCTGCGTTCCACAGTCCCCGAGTAGGTCATTGGTGGAGAATGTGTCGATGCTCTTCTTAACTCCCCGCCTAAGCCCCTTGACAAACTTCCTTATTCTCGTTCTACTTGGTGTCCACCAGCCTCTTACAGCACTTTGACAATTGGGTGAACCATGTTGCGCACCGAGCTACCATCGACCTCTCCTCGCTTTAGATCCCGAAACTCATCCTCCCGCTTCTCAACTATCCACCGAGGGATATATTCGGCTTTGAATGCTTCCACGAAATTGACCCATGTCCAATCTTGGACAATTAGTTCCCGACCGTCCCGAACCCGTTGCCACCATGCCCGAGCCGGGCCCCTCATTCACAATGCAAAGAACTTCACCATTCGCTTCTCAGTGTACTAAAGTGTGGCAAAGATATCTTCCATCCGCTTCTATCCATTGTTCAGCTTTTCGATCCTCGCTCGGCTTCTCCTAAGAAAATGGGCGGTTGGAATTTTAGAAACCGCTCCAAAGCTTCGTCCTCTCCCTTTTGATTCCTCCGTTCGGCTAAAGTTTGAAGAATCTCGGTCATCTTGTTGAATGCTTGCCTCATTGTCACTCCAACAGAGTTCTTTTGACCCCAATTCCAAATCGGCTCATTCTCATCCCCCGATTGGATGATGGCATTTGAGTCATCTCAACTCCCGGTGTCACGGGTTCCCGTCTCGTAACTCTTCTCGCTTGATATGGCTACACGGCGCTTGGGTGCTATTCACAACCATGCCCAGATAAATGAGTGTATGCATTCAAGTTTAAAACATTTTGAGCATGCATTCACATTCAAGTTTATGTAAAAGAAAATCGGATGCAATTTTTTTTTTTTTTGGAAAGAAAATTTGATGATATTATTTAGGGGAAAACCAAGCAATAAATAAAATCATATTTCTCATAAAAATAATACTTTCATAAAGAAGGGTTATCACGCGCGATGCCCTTTTATTCAAAGAAACAATCGAACCCTACAAGCAACATGCTTCTTTGAAAAGAATAAATGAACAAAAGAATGCAAATCCCAAAAGAAAGAGAATGAGCAAATACCGCTAATCTTCTACACTCTACTCATCGCTAGAGTCGCAGAGGCATCTCGGATCGCCGTAGGCCGGTTCCACGAGCCACCCCACGCGAGCTATTGGATTTCCCCACATAATCCCTCGCCAAACCCGCACTCTCACTTGGTTGACCTAAGTCATCCTCATTGCCCTTCTTAGCTCTCATAGTTGCCTCATAAAACTCATCCAAAGCTAATCTAATTGCACCCTTGGGTGCAGGCCTCTCGTCCTCCGAGTCAAACTGGTCAAACAATCCCTCTCTCCTAAACTTAGCATCTACACCCAGCCCATATCGAAGTCCGCTCCTCTTAGGTCTCTCTTCTAGCTTCCTTTTCCCCTTACCTTCCATTCCTATAGCGCCCAGCCTAAGTTCCCCTACTGCCGGGGTATCTCTATCCCTCAACCTATAACCCTCATCACTGGACTCCTTAAGGTCATAGCAAGTAAAAGTCATATCAAACACACCTATCTTTGGGGTCCGAGGAGCCTCAATCGCATCCTCATCCTCCTCCTCTATCCCATCTATCTCTTCCTCACTTTAATCATCACTCTCATCCCCAAACTCAATCGCTCCCCTTCACTCGACTCAACCCATCTCCTCATTTTCCTCGTCCTCACTAACAAGCTCATCAATCTCACCCTCATCATCCCCATCGTACTCACTTACGCCCCCATCAACCTCCATCTCTACCCCATCAACCGGGTCATCTAGCATTGGTGGCTCAAGCTCCATCTCGTCTTTACTCAAAACCAACCTCCCTCGGGCTCGCCTCCGAATCGACGAGGGTGGATCCACAACATGTAATGGGGCGGTGGATCCCCGCAACCAACGGGCCAGTCTCTCGACAACCAATGAAACTCTCTTGACCATCCTATAAACAAAACACAAGAATTAGAACTAGATCAAAATGCTTAAGGAATAAAAATCCGTAAAATCAACCGATCGCCTAAACCTAGGCTCGATACCACTTGTAACACCCCACTACCTAGGCCCAACAGGGCCGGGATGTCGCCCGTCCGCAGGACAAGGGGTCTTTATAACTAGGTTACATAGAAATAAAATAGAATAAAGAATTTAAAATTAAACTTATTACAACCCAAAAGATAAGTATTGGAACAAAACCAAATAAACCGTTTGCAACAATCTCACCAAAGCATCACATAAAGTAAACAACATGAGTCTTCCAAGCATAGGCAACATCTAGATAATAACCTCCACCTGCAGATCTTCCCGAAACGTGGTATAAAAGGGTGGTGAGATAAAAATCTCAAGTAAGCCCGTGTGTGCTTTGAGTGTTTCGGGTAAAATAATTCATGTATGCATGTTGTAAAAGTTCCATAAGAAAAAGGTGCTCGGCAAGCACTAAATAAGTGTTGAAAATAAATAGTGGCGTTTCACTTTTCAAACCGTACATGTGCACAATAAATACAACCACTCAAATGGGTAGCCATGGGTTACCACACGTTGGACCCCAATATGAAATCTTCGTAAGAGAAATATTGGCAAACAAGAAATAATAGTCAAATCAAGAGTGATGTTTTGGCTTTTCCAACCTTACATGTTCAATAAAATCAACCACTCAACATGGTGGTCATGGGTTACCACACGTTGGGCCCCATGTCCACATGGTCGGCATGCCACACATTGGGCATACTACCGGTCGAATGCCACACTTTGTGCAGACTGACAAAAGGTAGGTGATCGGCCTACCGGGTGAGATACTCCTACATCTCTACACCCAAACTTACCGGTTGTCCACTCCGGAACACACAGTTTACATGACTGAAACTTGCTAGCTCGGACCGGTATGACCTACCGGACTGGCATCCTATCCAGGAAGGACTCACCCCTCAGAGGTGGCCACCTACTGAGAGACTTACCTTAACCCTTCAAAGACTAGTCCTGGTAGTCTACCCTTATTGAGTACTCAACGTTGATTGTTCCCCTTGGTAGAAAATTGATCAAAACTTTGCTTTATTTGGAAATAGCAATTAAGGGTTTCCAAAAGTCTAGTCAAGTTGGGTTTTAGAAAAAGTTTAGATTTGTATAAAACTGCTTGTTCAATTTTCAAATGATTTGCTTAACCGAAATAAAAAGGAAAAAAAACAGTCCTTAATTGCCTTTACAAATAAATGTCTATATACATTGCATTTGCTTGCCACAATAACTTTTGGCCTTCACAAAACTTCATGCAGGAGCTTACCTGCTTCTTTGCTTGCTCAAACTCACAAGTCTTCCAAGGCTGACATAACCCCGCCTGGGGTAAACACAAAACATAAGGTCACATTCAAGCTATACATGCCTTACATAAATAATTCTTAGCTCAACTAGTTACAACCATGATTAACCATGACCTCAATGTCCTAAGCTTTAAGGCTAGATGCTAAAGAATTTTATAAAACAAGTCTAGTTTGATAAGTTAAAATAACTAGGGGTTCTAAAATAATTGCTAATAAATTATAGACTCAAATAATAATTCTTGAGTGTTATTAATAATAAATAAACTAAGGTTTGAATTTTAAATATTATTAAGTCTTATTTGATATTAAGAAATGGTAATTTAAAAATATCTTTATTATAAATAAATAACAAATTAAATAAATAATAATTTTTAATTAATTTCGAAGAGATAATAAATAATTAATAATAATTAAAATTTATTAATAATTTATTTTAAATTTTCTTTTAATAAAAATATTAATAGTTTGATTTAATATTCTAATCCAAATCCCCTAGTGTTTCGAATTTTTTGAAGAAAAATATAGTAGTAATTTTAATTCATGTAATAAAATTTGTTGATGAATATAACTTAGAATTAACAAGAAAATAATCTTACATCATGGTCTTCCTATTGCTAGAAAAGATTCATGATCCCATTCTCCATCATCAAACAAGAAATTAATCTATTCATGAACAAACACTTGAACTATCTCATACTATCAAAAATCCTACTGAGCATAATCATCAATCATGGTTTCCATGGAAAATAAGATCATAAAAGTCTAATCACCTTTGGTGTCATAATATATAATCATGCTTCAACATCCATTAAATTCATCAAGCATGAAGAACATATATTGATTCGAAAGGAAAACACATACATCCTAGTCAAATACAACCATCATCATGTCATAACTTCATCCCCCTAATCCACATGCATATACTCAATCTCCCAATCATATTTCATTTCTCTATCATCATCTAGGAGACATGATTTCAGAATTTAATAAGAGAAATTTAAGAATGAATACTTGATTGTCGAGTCCTTTGATGAAGACAAAAGAAGGTCCACGCACGATGGAATGACTTGAATGGTCCAAATGAAACAACATCCATGGTTGATGGTTTGATCAACCATTTCGGTTAGAAGAGAGTGAGAGAGAGAGAGAGAGAGAGAAAGAGAAAGAGAGCATTAGATAGGTGTATCAAGAATTGAATGGAAGAAGATGAACAAGAAGGTTGTTCTTGTTTTACCTTGTTGATATTCTTGAGGTCTTCAAGAAAAACTGATTTTTGATCCGGTTGGAAATTCTTGTTTGCGAGATTTTGTGTTATAAATGGTAGAAATGAAGTCTAGGGATCAAGTAGAGATGATCTGGAGTATTTGAGAGTGATTGGAGGTGTTTAGAGTAGGTTTATGCTTGAAGAAGTTTAGTGTGTGTTCTTGGTGTTCTTAGTGTTTTAGGTGAAATAGGAGAGAAATTAGAAGAAGTGCTGCACGATTTCTGCTAGAAAGCTGGCCGAATGGTAGGGTGTGATTGAGGGTTTCGGTTTTCAGCTTTGTGAGAGAGAGAAATCAGATTTTATTTGAAATTTAAATGGAGGAAATGGTGGAGATGTTTAAGGTAAAAGATCAGCTATGGTGTTTGATCAAGAGAGGTGTTTATGGACTTTAATGGTGTCGGCTGAAGCAAGGTTGTCTTGCTGAAATGACTGAGGTTTAATGTTGCTCGAGGCTGGCCGAAATTCAGTCCTTAAAGGCAGCGGAAATTCTGGTTAATTCAGCTTAATGCAAGAGTGATTTATGGGAGTGAAATGCTGAAATTATTTGAAGTTCAAATGGAGTTTGAATGGAGTGATCTTAGGAGTGTTTTGTGGTGTAGCTATGGAGTCCTTATGCTTCAAGGTAAGTGTGGGTTCAATGGTGATCAGTGTATAGCTAAGCAAGGCTCAATTATACAGAGATTGAAGATGATTTTCGGTCTTAGGCTAGAAGGAACAAGGCTGGAAAATTCTGATCTCAAGTGTTCATGGTTTTATGAAAAATTGCAGAATTTTGGTGCAGGATTTTCGCACTCTCTTGGCTCGGTTTTTCAGGGGTTCTTCAGGGATGTTTGAGGGTCTTCCAAGGTTGGTTTTTCAGCCTCATTTTTGGACAAATATAGAGGAGTTTGCTGGCTTGAAGATGAACTAAAAACAGCTTCATTTCTTTGATAAAGAGCTGCGAATTGCCCAGAAAATTTTTCTTGTTTGGTGTTGTTTTGTGCAGTCCGAAAATTGCACAATTTTTCCAGCTTCCAAGACACTTGAAATGACCATTTTCTGGGCAGCAAATGAATGGGTTTATGGCCTGAATTTTCGAGGAAAAGGTCTGCAACAAATCTGGAAAATTTCCAGATTTCTTACCACTAAAGCATGAACAACATGAAGATAGATTTGAAGGTCCTTCCATGGTGATTGATTTTCTCTTAGAACCCTTCCTATTTCCCCTCCTATTTTCGGTCATCCTCCCTTCCCCAAAGCTGATTTTCGAAATTCAAGGGGAAGAAATTATCACAGAATTTTTTTTGGAATTCAAAGAAAAAGATTTAATGGATTTTAGTTCATTTGAACTATGAAAATGCTAGCACAAAGCTAGAGGTAATAAATTGGACAAGAATTCTTCCAGAATTCTTTTAGGACATGAGGATAAGATTAGGACATTCTCTCCATGTCTCCCTTAAGACAATTATTCCTATTTTCATGGAATGCAAGAAAATAAAAATTCAAACTTAATTAAGATAATCATGGTAAAAGCTTAAATGATGGGATTTGAACTCATGACCTTAGAGATTAATTCACAAAGCTCTAACCACTTCACCACACTAACTCTTGTTCTTATTTTCTCACCCACATATTTTTCTTATCTACTCCTCAAGTTATCTTCCTATTCTGACCTCAAGCAAAATTACCATTTTACCCCTCATACTCAATAAGTATAACTAAGCATTTAAGCCTATAATCCATGATTCTAAAGCACATAAAATCATTCAAAAACATATATATTCATGCAAAATAATATGATATGCATTCCCGACCTCCTTACTCTAGGGTTGGTTTTAGGTGGGGTGTCACAGCAATCAGCCCTAAACTTCGTCCAATTTCGGCTCCCAAAGAAGGACCAAAGCAAGTCTAACTTTTCTCTTGTGATCAAGCAACTATAGCAAGGTAGAACTCCTCCAAACATCTAAACACCAAACCCTAGAGTTCCTTATCTAGAAAACCACGAAATTCCTACCCTCATAGCCCCTCAAACTCACGAAACAAACAGCCTACAACCTATACAGAAATTCGGACAGCCTACCCCAAAAACAAAGCCAAAACCGAAACTTTCTACAAGGTAATTGATTTTCAACTCTTCTATTCATCGCCTACTCTATTCTTTTTATTTTTCCTCCCTTAAACCACGTCCATAAGGGCCTGATTTTATTCCCTTCTTGGTTAGACTCGATCAAAGTCATCTAAGCGGACCAATCTCTTCAACTATCGATTGAACTCGAGCTAGTTAATAAGGAGTTGCCGTGTTTTAAGTTTAGATCGCTAAGAGGTAATCAAAATCCTATATTTACTGATTTAAATGGTCTTAATCTTTAAAATATTAGCTTAATAATGCCTATGGAGTCTAGCATGAAAGCATGAATATACTAGATTGATTAATATGTCAATGTAAGCCATAGACAATGTATGCATAAGATAGAATATTGATATGCCTTGACATGATGAATCTAGTTCTATGCTAAATAGGCAAAGAAGAGATCTTTTAATGTTTATGGGGCTGTTTATGATGATTTTATGTTAGTTGAATATAGGAGTTGTCATATGGTGAATTTATTTAGACCAATGCATGGTTATGCTCAATAGAATGGTAAAGAGAAGTTATACATGTGATTTAATGAATTACAAGTACATAGCTACCATGGATGAATTAGGTGATTAATGAGATCATGAAGAGTCATATTGTACGAAATAGTTTATGGAATGATTGAATCCTAATTGCGGGATTATTTGCTCTAGACAAGAAAGGAGTGGAAATAGGAGCAATCGATTGAGTTGGGTCTAGCGGTTGTTTTATCTATGTAAGTCCCTCGCATAATTTTTTTGATACAAGTTATATTTTTGCAAGCAATTTTTATAATGTTATTTGGAATTGATGTCAATATGATATTTTTGACAAATAGATTGAGATGTTGACTAAACATGATGAGTTATACTGAATTGTTGTGATACTTAGATTAGAAATGTGAATGTTTTACTTTCTAAACGAGTCTATTAAATTTCAATTATTCAAACTAAAAAAAGATTTTTTACACTATTACTAAACGATTTGGAAACATTATTACGAAAAATTACATTTTTCAATCAAACTAATCAAAGACTTTCGAAAAAGGGAAAATTATTCTACCCCTAATCGGTGAGCGTTGAGTACTCGGCGAGGGTAGGCTAGTAGTACTAGTTTTAAAGAGCAAGAGTGAGTCTTACGGCAAGAAGCCACCTCCAAAAGATGAACTCAACTTGGGGAGGCGACAATACTACATAGTTAGGCCATCCGAGCTAGCATATTAGTCCATGTGGACACTATTTATCCGGATTAGACAACCGGAGTGATGGGTGTAGAGATGGAGGATTATCTCACCTAGTGGGTAGATCCCCCACTCGCCCATTGTTGAAAGAATACATTAGGAAGCTATCTTGGTGGTTACCATGATATGGATTGTGTTACTATATTATTGAATCATTTGCTAATCTCTACCTAATGAATTATGAATGTGATAAAATGGTGATTTATTGTGAACCGTTTTGGATTTATTGAGCAAGGCTCTTTTGTATAACTGTTATTGATAAAATTGACTTGCAAACACGATTTTGTGATTTCGATAAATCCGCATACACGAAATGGTTGTAATTGACACTTGCATACACGGGACTTACTCGAGATGCCAATCTCACACTTTTTATATCATGATTTCGGGGATTGCTTATACCGAGTATGGTGAAGCATTAGGAGATGAACTCTAATGTATTTATTTATTAATGTTTTGAATTTATTGCAAAAAATGTTTGTTTGTTTTGATTTTCCAAACTTGTATAAGTTTTTCTTCTGGATTTAATGAAATTATTCCTTTAATTTTATTTAGTAGTTTTTTTTCTTTTGTACCTCATTATAAAGACCTCTAGTCCTTTGGATGGGGTGACATCCTGCCCTATCTAGGTACCTTAGGTGCGGGATATTACAAATGGTATTAGAGCCTAGGTTTAGGCAATTGACTTGATTGAGGGGTACCTAAACCTTAGGAATTGAGATTCATTGAATAGTATTTCACCTCCTAGGGTTGAGTTTTAGTTTTGATTTCTTTGTGTTTCTTTTATAGGATGTCTAGAAGATCCACGGCTTGTAACTCGAGCTGGCCTTTTATGTGTGGTCCCATGAGTGATAAAGCATCTAGCCTAATACCTATACTAGATTCCTCATTATCAGAGTCAGAGACAGAACTTGAGGGTGGATGGATCTCGAGTGAGGATGAGATCGACCATAAGCGACCTATGATAGAAGACTTTAGACTAGAGGAGGAACCTGAGGACTCGATACCTGAGATGCCTACACTTAAGGAGAATAGGGATATGGTAGAGTATGAGGAAGATGATGAGGAGGAGATAGGGGATGGAGAAGCAATGAATAATGAGGGTGAAAATGAGCTAGGGGGACTTGAGATTGAGGGGGAGATAGGAGAACTAGAGAGCGAGAGTGAAGCAGAAGTGATTGAGGGGGAGAGTAGTATTGATACACCTATGACCCCATATATAGAGAAAGGAATCCAGATGCTTCTGGGAAGTGAGTCATACGAGTCAGAATTTGGGAGACCTAAGAATGCAGTGATGTTAGCCATGGAAAAGCTTAGGGATGTGGAATTGAGGGCCAAGCTGAGGGATAGGGATGATGAGGAGTACATTTTGGGTCAGCTTAAGAAGAAGCCTCGATCTTTTGGTTTCACCAAGGATCGTGTGTAAGATCATCCCAACAACAGTGCAGGATGGATAGTGGAACCTTCCCCTGAGACTTTTGAGGACTCCAACGACTCTAGTGAAGCTTAGAGTTTATAGGACCCTTAGTGATTATTCTTTTATTTCCCTGAAGAGATGTTCATTTATTTATTTGATTCATTTACTCTTTTATTTTAAATTTCGTTTTACAAGAATAAAAGAAGTACTTAGTAGGACACTCCCTTATTTGTACTAAGTTGGATTTGGTTAATGAAAGCATGATTTTATTGATTTCTCTATACTATTTGGAGTGTTATTCACACAATTTATTTTTCATCGAATTGCAAATTCTTTCCAATCCATGAGCTAATTTATTGCATGTCATGAACTTTTCCTCGAATGAACCTTATATTAGATGCCAATAGATGGCACCAAGACGTAGGGCTGTAGGACGAGGTAGGGTTGCTCAAGAGAGTGAGTCATCCGCTCCTGAGTCTAAGCAGGCATGGCGATCCACGCCGAGAGATGGAAGAGGATTCCGAGCAGGGAGCGAGGAGTTGATATCTGGAAGGGTCCAAAGAAGTGACCATGGGCGGTGCCTTCGATAAGATGGTTGTCATTCTTCGAACTTGACTAAGAAAGTGGAAAATATGGATAGGGAGAGCACATAGGGGTAAGGATGAGGCCTTGGAATGATTCCTAAAGTTCTAACCTCCGACATTTCAGGGAGAAGTGGAGTAAGATAAAAAGGCTGAGCAATGGATTGAACAAATGGAGGATTTTTTCGCTATTCCTTAGTACTCTGAGAAAAGGAGAGTGAAATTCACTACATTTAGGTTGAGGGGACCTACCCGAGCTTGGTAGCAACGAGTCCAGAAAGACTGGGAGAGAGAGAGAGGATAATGATTTGGCATGGGAGAATTCTGTGGAGGCTTTGCGAGCAGAGTATATACCGTGATAGATGGCATAGAAGAGGGAGGATGAATTCTAGACTCTCCAGCAAGGAGGAATGACAGTGGCTCAGTATGCTTCACGATCTACCCATCTGTCTAAGTACTGCAAGTGTCTGGTAGATACCGAGCAGAAGCGGACACGTCAATTCGTGAAGGGTCTCAGGCAAGATTTGAGGAGGGCACCAGCACCATCTCCTCAGGTGACATACACGGCCATTGTAGATGCAAGCAACTCGAATGGAAAATAAGGATAGAAATCGGCCGATGAACTAGCCATTCCAGCCATGCCGACCATGATGAGACCCCGGCTCACAAGCGACCCGCCGGCTCGATGCGGTGGGAAAATAAGGGAAAGCAGGCTAGGACAACACCGACAAGTCCTATGTCAGGCATGCTAATGTGTTGGAATTATGGGAAGCGAGGTCATACCGAAAGGGATTGTTGGTTACGGGGAGTGACAAAAAAATGTTTCAATTATGGTGATTCGAACCACCTAAGGAACAATTGTCCAAGACCACTCAAAATAGGACAGGGAACTATGACCCAGCCAACTGGGGCTGCCAAAGGAGCACTTGTTGGGACAAATGGGAGAGGAACCCAATAGCCTCAAGTAAAAGCCAAGGTCTTTGCACTAAACTGGGAAGAGATTGGAGCTGATTCAATGCTAGTTGAAGGTATGCTTTATGTACAAGGTCACTCTATTTCTCGCTTTAATAGACTCCCAGGATCGACTCATTCATATGTGAATGATAAGTATGCATGCCATTCGGGTTGGGACGGGGTAGAGTTACTTTATACCATGTTAGTGAGAACACCCTTGGGGAGGCAAGAGATGTGAGTAAGGTAGTTCAAGTGTACCACCCCGCTACCTAGGCCCGCCGTGGTCGGGGATGTTGCTCCATCTAAAGGACAGGGGTCTTTATAACTAGGTCACACAAATAAAATAGCGGAATAAAAATAATACTTTAACTTAAAATTTATTACATGCCAAGAATAAATCAAAGAATAAATCCATGAATTCCCAAAAAAATCCATAAATAAAATTATCCACTCTCAACTCCCCAAAGCAATACATCAAAATAAATGATAACATTCTCTTCCAAGGCGAGATAATACTAGCTACTCATCCCCACAAACAGATCGACCTAAAATCATGGTAAAAAAGTGATGAGATAGAAATTTCAAGTAAGTCCGTGTGTGCTTTGAGTGTCCGTGGAAATAGTTCATGAATGCAAAGTATAAAACCTTTATAAGAGAAATACCGGTAAGCAATAAACATTAGTCAAAAGCAAGAGTGGTGTTTTAGCTTTTTCAACCATACATAATCAATAAAATCAACCACTCAAAAGAAATGATCATGGGTTACCACACGTCGTGCCCCATAACCGGTTAGAATGCTTACACTTTGTGTAAATTGGACAAAAAAGGTAGGTGATCGGCCTACCGGGCAAGATACTCCTCCTTCTCTATACCCAAACAACAACCGGGCGTCCATTCCTAGGCAAACACACAATCATTTCACCGAAAAATAAACAATCGCTAGCTCAGATCGGCACGACTCGTCTGGATCGACATCTTATCCGGAAGGACTCACCCTCGTGATGTGGCCACCTACCGAGAGACTCACCGTAACCCTTCAAAGACTAGTCCTAGCAGTCTACTCCTTATTGAGTACTCAACGACGTTTCCCACTAGGGAGAAAATGAATAAAACACCGTTCCACAAGGAAAGCAATTAAGGGTTTCCAAAGTCTTTGTCAAAATCAGTTTTGAAAAGAGTTTTAAGATTGAGTAAATTCTACGACTATGATCTGATTTTGGGTATAGGCTGGTTAGCAAAGCATGAAGCAAGAGTGGATTGCAAGGCCAAGACAGTGCTGTTTATTAAACCCAGATGCGATATATTAGAGTTTAACGAGAGAAAAGTAAGGAAGTTGAAATTCTTGATAGCAGGCGCAAAGGCAAAAAAAATGCTAAAGAAGAGTTGTATAGGATATCCGGCTTATCTAATCAATAAGCCTAAGAATCGAGTGTACCTTGGAAAGCTTATTGAAGTTGTGAAGGACTTCACGGATGTATTTACGGCGAAACTCACTTCTCTAATACCTTCCGAGAAGTCGAGTTTACCATCGTTTTAGTTCCGAAGCAGAGCCGGTGTCGAAGACTCTTTATCGAATGGCGCTTACAGGAATTGAGAGAAGCTGAAGGAACAACTAGAAGAATTGGTTAAGCAAGGGTGCATAAGACCCGAGTACATCGCCATGGGGAGCCCGGTGTTGTTCGTAAAGAAGAAATACGGGATGTTGAGATTGTGCATAGACTATAGAGGGCTAAATAACCTTATGATCAAGAACAAGTTTCCCTTGCCTTTGATTGATGAGTTGTTTGATCGAGTTGCAAGGTTCGTGTTACTTTTCTATGTTGGATCTCCAGCAAGGTTATTACCAAGTGCGAATCAAGAAAGAGGATATTCCCAAGACGGCTTTCAACACTAGATATGGGCACTACAAGTTTGTGGTGATGCCATTCGGAGTAACTAATACACTTGTTGTTTTCATGGATCTTATGCACAGGGTTTTCTAACTGTACTTGGATAAGTTTGTGGTAGTATTCATAGAAGATATTCTAATCTACTCTAAAAGTCCCGAGGAGTATGCGGAGCATTTAAAATTGGTACTGAAAAAATTGAGAGAGCATAAAATCTATGCTAAGTTTAGCAAATAAGAGTTTTGGTTGCATTTAGTGGCTTTTCTTGGTCACGTGATATCTAAAGATGGAATCAAGGTGGACCCATCGAAAGTAGAGGCTGTCTCAAATTGGAAGCAACCAGAAAGCGTAACCAAGATCAGGAGTTTCCTTGGATTGGCAGGATATTACCACCATTTTATTAAAAACTTCTCTATGCTGGCAATGCTGATGACCTGATTGCTAAGGAAGGAGGTGCTATACGTCTGGAATGATAAGTGCGAGAAGAGCTTCCAAGAGCTTAAGAAGAGATTGATGACAACATCACTGTTGAGCCTACCTAAAGAAGGTAAGGCCTACTCCTTGTACACGAATGCGTCTAAGGAAGGTCTAGGGGCGATGCTTGATGCAAGATAGAAAAGTTATCGCCTATGCATCAAGGAAGTTGAAGCCGCATGAGATAAACTATCTGACGCATGACTTGGAGTTAGCAACGGTAGTGTTTGCTTTGAAGAAATGGCGACACTATTTGTATGGAGCGGAATATGAAGTTTTCATGCATCATAAGAGTCCGAAGTACATATTCACGCGAGAAGGACTTAAACTTAAGGCAGAGGAGGTGGATGGAGTTCTTGGAGGAATACAACTATCCAATTAACTACCACCTAGAGAAAGCGAATGTGGTAGCTAATGCATGAGTCGAGAAGGTGAGGATGGCTAGCACGAGGGTGCAAGAGGTACAAATAGTACGAGGAGTTCTTGAGACAAAAGGCGCCCGGTGAGAGAAGGGAAAATTAGCTTGAGCAACTTTGAAATTGGAGCTTAAGGTGAGGCAAGAGATTGGTGAAGTTCAGTGGAATAACCAAGAGTTTCAGACCATTAAGGCAAAGAAAGCGAAGAGGGGAAATAAGGAGTTTTGGACTGATGAGGCAGGAGTGATGTATTTCTGAGAATGACTATATGTACCGAATGATCCAGTGTTGAAGAGAAAGATAATGGATGAGGCTCACAAGAGCAAGTATTCCATTCGTTCGGGAGAAGTGAAGATGTACCAGGATTTGAAAAAAGTCTACTAGTGGCCGAGAATGAAAAGAGATGTGGTGCAATACATCTCTACTTGCCTGACATGTCAAAAAGTAAAAACGGTGCATAAAAGGGCAGCCAGATTACTATAACCGTTGCCTATTCCTAAGTGGAAGTGGCAAGAGGTGACGATGGACTTTGTTACTAGATTACCAATGTCTAAGACTTTGAAGGATGTTGTGTGGGTTGTGGTTAATAGGTTGACCAAGACTACTTATTTTATTTTGGTAAATGTTAAGGATTCTATAGAGAAGCTGGCTAAGACATACATTCAGGAAGTGGTTAGATTACATGGTGTACCAATAAGTATTGTATCCGACAGGGATCCCAGATTTACATTCATGATGTGATCTTTAAACATTTATGGGGTTTTTTATGATGATTTTATGCTAGTTTAATATATGAGTTGTCGTATGGTGAATTGATTTAGATCAATGCATGGTTATAATCAATAGAATGGTAAAGGGGTAGTTATACATGTGATGTAATAAGTTAAAGTCCTTAGATACTATGGATTAATTAGGTGAATAAGGAGATCATGGAGAGTCATATGGTATGAAATAATGGATGGAATGATTAAATCCTAATTGTGGGATTATTTGCTCTAGATAAGAAAGGAGTGGAAATAAGAGCAATCGATTGAGTTGGATCTAGCTGTGATTTATATAAGTAAGTCCCTGCATAACTGCTTTGATAAATATTACTTTTTTGCAAGAAATTTTTACAATGTTATTTGGAATTGATGTCAATATGATATTTTAAGACAAGGATTGAGACTTGATGAAAAATGATGAGATGTGATACCCCTCCTAAAGCCAACCCTAGAGTAAGGGGGTCGGGATGCATATCATATTATTTTGCATGAATATATATGTTGTTGAATGATTTTATGTGATTTAGAGTTGTGGATTATAGGTTAAAATGCTTAGTTATGCATATTGAGTAGGAGGGGTAAAATGGTAATTTTGCTTGAGGTCAAAATAGGAAGAAAGCTTGTGGATTTCATAAGAAGAATATGTGGCTGAGAAAATAAGAACAAGAGTTAGTGTGGTTTAGTGGTTAGAGCTTGGGGAATTAATTTCTAAGGTCATGAGTTCAAATCCCATCATTTAAGCTTTTGACATGATTATCTTAACTAAGTTTGAATTTTTGTTTTCTTGCATTCCATGAAAATAGGAATGTTGTCTTAGGGGAGACATGAAGAGAATGTCCTAATCTTGTCCTCATGTCCTAAAAAGAATTCTAGAGGAATTCTTGTCCTTTTTATTACCACTAGCTTGTCCTAACATCTTTATAATTTAAATCCATTAAATCTCTTCTTTTGAATTCCAAAAAAAAAAAAAAAATTGGTGATAATTCCTCCACCTTGAATTTCGAAAATCAGCTTTGGAGGATGGGAAGTTGGCCGAAAATAGGAGGGGAAATAGGAAGGGTTTCCAAGAGAAATCAACCACCATGAAAGAACCTTCAAATTCACCTTCATGTTGTTCATATTCTAGTGAAGGGAAATCTGGAAATTTTCCAGAATTTTTGCAGACATCTCTTCGAAAAATTTAGCCAGTAAACCCACTCATTTACTGCCAGGAAAATAGTCATTTCATGTGGCTTGAAGACTGGAAAATCTGTGCAATTTTCGGACTGCACAAAGCTGTGCAAAACCGAGAAAAAAAATTCTGGGCATTTTGCAGCTTTCAATATGGAAAATGAAGCTGTTTTAGTCCATCTTCAAGCCAGAAAAACACCTCTGTTTTTCTCCAGAAATAAGGCTGGAAAATCACCTTTGAAAGACCTTCAAACCCCCTTAAGAAACAGCTACAAATCGGGTTGGAGAAGTGCAGCAAATTCTGCACAAAAATCCTTCATTAACATTCGAAACTCTTGAACCTTGAAACCAGAATTTTTCCAGTTTTGCTTCCTTCAAGCCTAGGCCGAAAATCACTCTTCAACTTCTGTAAAATTGACCCTTGTTCAGCCATGGACTGAACATCATGACCTTCACACTTACCTTGAACTCTTGGACTCCATGACCACACCTCAAAACAATCCTAAGATCACTCCATTCAAATTCTTTTTGAACTTCAAATAATTTTAGATTTTTGCTCCATGAAAACACCCTTGTATCAAGCTAATAAACCAGAATTTTCTCTGCCATCTTAGACTGCATTTCGGCTAGCCTTCTAACTTGAACAAGCTTCACTCATTTCAGAAAATGTAGCTAGTTCAACCGGCACCATTGAAGAGATAGAAACCTTCCTTGATCAAACACCATAGCTAACCTCCTACCTTAAACAACTCCACAACTTCCTCCATTTAAATTTCAAAAAAAAAAAAAAATCTGATCACTCTCTCTCCCATAAGCTGAAAACTAAAACTCCTATCCACCCCAAACCATTCGGCCAATAGCTCTCCAGAAAATTGTGAGCCTTTTCTCTTATTCTCTCCATCTTTCACCAAGAACACCAAGAACACACACTAAACTTCTTCAAGCCTAAACCTACTCTAAACACTTCCAATCGTTCTCAAATACTCCAAATCACTTCTATTTAATCCCTAAACTTCATTTCTGGGATTTATAACACAAAACCTCGCAAACAAGAATTTTCAAACGGATCAAAATTAGTCTTTTTCCTTGAAGGTCTCAAGAACATCAACATGGTAAATCAAGAACAACCTTCTTGTTCATCCTTTTTCCATTCAACTCTTAATATACTCTCCTAATGCTCTCTCTCTCTCTCTCTCTCTCTCTCTCTCTCTCTCTCTTCTCTCTCTCTCTCTCTCTCTCTCTCTCTCTCTCTCTCTCTCTCTCTTATCAACCATGGCTGTTTTTTTCTGGTGGATCACTCAAGGCTCTCTATCGCGCGTGGACCTTCTTTTGTCTTCATCAAAGCAATCGACAATCAAGTATCTATTCCTAAATCCTTTCTTTTTAAATTTTGAAATCATGTCTCCTAGGTGTTGATAGGAAAATAGAGTATGAATGGAGATTGAGTATATGCATGTGGATTAAGGGGATGGAGATATGACGTGATGATTGTTGTATATGGCTGAGTTGTATGTGTTTTCTTTTTGAATCACTGTATGTTCTTCATGCTTAATGAATTTTATGGATGTTTGAAGCATGTTAGAGATCATGACACCAAAGGTGATTAGGCTCTTATGGTTCTATTTTCCATTGAAACCATTTATGATGATTATGCCTAGAAGGAAGTTAGCTTTGTGATAGTATGTGCTAAGTCAATCATGTGTTCATGAATGGATTGGTTTATTATTTGATGTTGGAGAATGTGTTTATGAATCTTTTCTAGCAATAGGAAAATCATGGTGAAAGAATATCTCCTTGTTAAGTCTAGGTTATTTTTATTAACAAAATTTTATTACTTTAAATAGAATTACTCCTATATTTTCCTCTATAAAATTCGAAACTCTAGGAAGAATTGGATTGGTTTATTAATTAAAATATTAATATTTTCTTTATCAAATAAGTGAGAACTTTTGTTAAAAATAATATATATATATATATATATATATAGTAATAAATCTTTTATAATAAATGAAATATTAGAATTAATTGATGACCTTGTAGACCTTGGTTCAAACTTTTACCTATATACCTAAATATTATTTATATTAAAATCTATTTGTTATTTATTAATTTAAAATTTAAAATAATTCATTTATTTTATTTATTAAAAAATATATATTTGTAATTTATTATTTACTTATAATAAGCTATTTTTAAATTACCATTTATTAATATTATTAGGACTTAATATTATTTGAAATTCAAACCTTTGTTTATAGCACTCAAGAATTATTAAATGAGTCTACAATTTATTAGCAACTATTTTAGAATCCCAAGTTATTTTAACTTGTTGAACTAGACTTATTTTATAAAGTTCCTTTTTTTAGCTAGCCTTAAAGCTTAGAGCAATAGGGTCATGATGGTAATGGGTTGAACTAGGGTTATTTTGTGTAAGTGAGTTTAGCTTGAATGTAACCTTATGTTTTGTGTTTACCCCAGGGCGGGGTTAGGTCGAAGCTTGGAAGACTTTTGAGTTTGAGCGAGCAAAGGACCGGGTAAGCTCCTGCATGGAATTTTGTGAAGACAAAAAAAAAAAAAAAATCAACTGTGGCAAACCAAATGCGATGTGTATGGACTTTTATTTTGTGAAGGCAATTAAGGACTATCTTCCTTTTTATTCCGGACAAGCAAATCATTTGAAAAACTAAACAAGCATTTTTACACAAAATGCTAACCTCTTTCTAAAACCCGACTTTGACAAGACTTTTAGAAACCCTTAATTGTAATTTCCAAATAAAGCGAGGTTATGATCAATTTTCTCCCAAGTGGGACAATCAACGTTGAGTACTCAATAAGGGTAGACCACCGGGACTAGTCTTTGAAAGGTTAGGGTAAGTCTCTCGGTAGGTGGCCACCTTTGAGGGTGAGTCCTTCCTAGATAGGATGCCGATCCGGTAGGTCATGCCGGTCCGAGCTAGCAAGTTTCAGATCCTGTGAATTGTGTGTTTCAATTAGACAACCAGGTAAGTTTAGGTGTGGAGATGGAGGAGTATCTTACCCGATAGGCCGTACACCTACCCTTTTGTCAATTTGAACAAAGTGTGGCATTACGACCATTACTTAGTCATGGGGCACGGCGTGTGGTAACCCATGGCTACCCGGTTGAGTGGTTGTATTTATTGTGCACATGTAAAGTTTGAAAAGCGAACGCCACTCTTTATTTTCAATATTTATTTATTGCTTGCCAGCGCTTTCCACTTATGAAACTTTTACAACTTGGATCCATGAATTATTTTACCGAAACACTCAAAGCACACACGGGCCTGCGAGATTTTTATCTCATCACCTTTTATGCCATGTTTTCGGGAGGATCCTACGTGGAGGTCATTAGCTAGATTATTGCCTATGCTTTGAAGACTTGTGTTATTTTTATGTGACGTTTTGAGAGATTGTTGCAAACAATTTATTTTGGGTTTGTACCAATATTTATCTTTTGGGTTGTAATAAGTTTAAATTTTTAAAGTCTTTATTTTATTTTATTCTATGTGAC
>JANUWF010001187.1:0-30072 GCA_026120185.1 Voacanga thouarsii
CTCGAATAGGACGTCGATCCGATGAGGTTGTACCGGTCCGAGCTAGCAGTGTTCTCTTTTAGTCAAGTGACTGTGTGTTGTCGAAATGGACACCCGGTTGTTGTTTGGGTATAGAAAAGGAGGAGTATCTTGCCCAGTAGGCCGATCACCTACTTTTGTCAGTCTGCACAAAGTGTGGCATTCTGACCGGTGGTATGCACAAAGTGTGGCATGCTGACCATGCGGTTATGGAGCCCAACGTGTGGTAGCCCATCATTATTTCTTTTGAGTGGTTGATTTTATTGATTATTTATGGTTGGAGAAGCCAAAACACCACTCTTGCTTTTGACTAATGTTTATTGCTTGCCAGTGATCTCTTATAAAGAATTTTATACTTTGCATTCACGAATTGTTTTCTCCCGACACTTAAGCACACACGGACTTACTGAGATTTCTGTCTCACCACCATTTTTACCATGATTTCAGGTCGATCCTGCTGTGGGGATGAGTAGCTAGATATTGCCTGCTTTGGAAGATTTTCTGATAATTTATTTTGTGTAATGTTTTGGGGAGATGAAAGTGGATAAATTTTATTATGGATTTGTTGTTGGTATTCTTGGATTTATTTTTGGGATGTAATAAATTTTAAGTTTAAGTATCATTTTTATTCTACTATTGTATTTGTATAGCCTAGTTATAAAGACCACTTGTCCATTGGATGGGGCGACATCCCCGGCCCTAGCGGACCTAGGTAGCGGGGTGTTACAATGTAGGTTGGCCCTCATTCAAACAATTAGATCTTAGCAAATTTAATTACTCTCTCCAATTCCTGTCCTTAAATTAAAAAAAGATTTGCCATGTTAATACTTTCTCTTTGTTGTAACCATGTGCTTAAAAGTGGTATACTGACATGCTAATGGATGTAGGAATAAGAACTAAATAGTAGCTAAATATGCTAAAACTAAATGGACTATTAAATAGTATCAATGGATGGAAAGGTGTGAAAGAATAAGAACAGAACCTATTCATATGTATAGGTTTCATGAACAGACTCGAATGAAGAAATGAATAAATTATAGAGAATAATCCTAATAATATTAGACTTTTAAATAGTAAATAAATTGTTTAATAAAATTTACCATACACGATCCTATTTATTTTAAAAAGGGGGAAAACACGCTCTTCATCACTAACCAAGATGAAAAAAGGAAAAAACAATTGAATTCTGCAAAAGGCATTACCTACGCCAAAGCCCTAGATATCTTTTCTTTCCCACTGTTTTCCTACACACTTAAAAAGAAAATATTAACAAATGAAAGTGAAATTAAAGCTTAATTTAATTAATCACACGCCACTTTTCAACTTTTCCCAAGTAAAAAACGCAACAAAAGTAAGGATTTTCATTAGTATAGTGTCTTGCTTTATACAGCAATACGGTGGAAAATCTTGATATGGCATGAATGAATCGCAAGAATATCCAAATTTGCATCGAGTCCATTGTACTTCCATGTAAATGAATCTATATGCTCTCTTGTCCAAGCTTGTCGTACTTGAAGACTTCAGTTCGCTCCAGCAGAGCAAATTCATCAAGAAACCGACAGAAGAAAACAAAATAAAACGACTTCCAGTGTCAATGTTTATCGAAAAAAGAGAGAGAGAGAGAGAAGGCTAATAATAATGTCAACGATTGTGGGAAGCATTTTTTAATCATTTTTTTTGGTTTCAAGATTGCCCAGTTTTTCAACATTTCATGGTACTCAAGTCCAAGGAACTTAGTCTCAATAGAGCTAAAGTCCATTTCAGTAGATAGCGTGTTGTTTTTCGCCTCATTTTTAAGTTCTGCTTCGGCGAGCGCTTGCTCTTTTGTTCAAAATGTGTGTTCTTTTGTTTCCATGATTTGTAGTCAATATGACATTCTCATAGATGGCGGCTCTAAGTCTAAACTAATATTATCCTCTTTTCGAAGTATTTGTCACTTTAAAAAAATAATTAATTACAATTTATTAATTATTTTATAAAATCAAATATATATTTATTATTCTTTTTTCAGATATACTATTATCATTTACTATTATATTAAACTAATTAATTTTTAAATTTTAAATTTTAAAATAACTCTACAATTTTCAATGAGAGTAATTCAATCTTTTTAAAAAAACTTCATAAATATTATAGTTTTCCTAAAATTGCTCATTTTACCAGAGCCATTCTCCTACTAGAGCAAATTCCATTTAATTGTCAATTACCTCTAATTTTAATAAATCTCCTATGTGCATCTCAATATCTTTTATTTCCTCATTACTAACATCTATCTTGGCTCACTACAACATCTTTTCCTTTTAATGATATTTTTATGTGTCACTATAGATGATTTTTTCTGATATTTAATCTCCTATAACACATAAAACGAGTGTCATCTAAAGTGATGTCAGGAAAAATCTATGACATTTATAAATATCAGAAATAAATGTTACCATAAGAACCTATGATAACATACATAAATGTACTTATAAATTCTTCTTGTCACATTTGTTAATGTTATAATAAAGTTAAGGCAGAATAAATATTTAAATATTTTTTAATACACAATATTGTCATATATGAAGCTATGGACACATCTACATACATTAGAATTTATGTATTTTATGACATTTTATAATGTTAATAATTGTTTCAAATATAACATAAACAAATGTCAAAATAGTTATTGTTTTCTGACATTTGGTATAGAACATATCTATTCTAATGTGACAAATTTTTATGTCGGTAATCATACATCTCATAATACTTGTGCATGATATATTATCCCTAATATGATAACATCTATACATGTTTTCTTATTCTGACAGCCCTGGCATATAAATGTCACTATATTTCGAATATTGTAACAATTTAATATGTTAGACCAATTTCAACTAATCCTTGTGACAATTTACATTGAAAGAAAAGAAAATATCCATAAATTTAATTTAAATTCAATGTACCACCAAAATACATTTATTATGAAATATCCTGGAATCAACTAAATAAACATCAAAGGTAATAGTACTTAAACTGTAAAAATCCTAAATTTATTAATTTCTATAAGTTTACACAAAAACCATAAAATAATGTATCCTATAAGAGTTGTAGACTAATGTCTGCTCCAAGTCAACAAGCCTACTTCAATCTGCATTTTTTTCCACCTACATAACAAAAAATTTTGTATCAATTAATTAAAAAAAAATGATTTTGAGAGAGAGTGAAGTGAATTTGTAATATACCGAAGAGTTTGGCAAAGCAATATTAGTGCCAAGAACATCTCCAATGGTCTCCAACAATGAAACCAGAAGCACATCCCCAAAATTTTATATTATACCTTGCCTTTTTCTGTGCTCTAATACTCTAAAAATCTCACAAATTGTTCTTGTATGCGACGCTTATCCACAGAAGCAAGTTGAGCTGACACAGGTTGATTTAGATCAAACTATTTAGCCTTCAAATATGCCTTAAAGCTTCTCCATTTCTTTTTTTCTTTACCACTCTATCTTGACTATTGGTGTCTTTATCAATCCTATTGATAGTTGTTTTACATAAAAAGACAAGTAAAATACAATTACCATTGAAAAGGCAACTTCCATTAACCTAAACCCCATCTCTGGGCATAAAAAAACAAGAAGAGCATTTCCCCATTTTCAACATCATCAACCAAAATCAACGTTTTCACTGGTTTCACAATCAGAATCGGTTATGTCATCATGATGTTACTAACCCTATAAAGTCCTAGAAAAAATATAACATTCAGTATGCATAATTACTATTTAAACTTCATTGGATCATTTAAACTTCCAATATTACAATTTAATACCATTGATGAACAGTAAACTTCATTGTCCCATTATTGGTATTAACTATTTAAACTTCATTGGCCCATACTATTTAAACTTCAATGGCCCATGCTTAATTACTATTAAAATAGAAATATAACTAGAGAACTTCCTTACTCCAACAACATGTGAGCACTGACATTCTAACAAAAAACATGTTATGTCTACATGTTATGGATGTTCTTCCTCACTTCCCAAGCTTTCGTGCTACCAACAATATAGAAAAAGTTTGAATATAAATTTATGCTTCAAATTTGTGCTCGTGAATATAAATTTGACCCCTAGAAAGAAAATAAAAAACAGAAAATACAGTGGCGAAGCATTTTCAAAGTTAGAGGAGTCAGGCAGTACTATTTTGCAATGAACTCAAAGTAGAAGAAAACAGAGAAGTTATCTTAACATGCCATATCCACATTCAATACAAAAACCAAGGACCCTATTGTACCAGGATATAGCCTCCTCAATTTCTTCTCTATGTTCAACATTCTAGTGACATTTTCCCTCCTATTTCTTTCCTTTCCTTCTTGAAACACTAATCCAGAAACACTAATCCAAATACCTAAAACTCAAACCCTCAATTTCTTCTCCTCTCCTCTCCCTCCGTTTCCCTCAATGTAAATAGGCTATAAAATATGCTTGCTTAACAAGACACTATCATGCTGGCTAAGAAACGTTTAAGCACCCTGTTAAGACAAATGAATCAAAAAAAGAAATTGCTCACCGAGTCCAAGAGTTGGTTAAAACTAAGAATGTCTTAACGAATTAGTGGAAAGAGAAGTTTTTCGATCTGATTGACTTCCACTTGGATCAAGAAATGATTCTTCACCCATTAACCCAGATGGTTCTATAATCTGAGGGCCGAAAATGATAAAACATACTTAGTAAAGATTAAAGTGTAATAATAATAAATGGTAGGAAAATAAGGTTTCAAATATAACCTCATCAAATGACTAAAACTCTATAACAGCATGTGGAGAAGATGGGCATGGTGTCTCCATGAATAATGGAATACCTAATGGAAAAGCATCATCAGGTAAAAATCCCAGTTGAAGTTGCTCATTTATTCTTGACAATTCATCCTGGCAAAGTTATGCAAATAGATGAATCTTGCGGCAGAGCTTGAAGATCGAATTCTAATTCACAAAAAATCTAAAAACAATAAAATAGAGAAGCAAGAGTATGAATAAAATACACAACCTACCTCCCCCCCCCTTTCCTTCCTCTTTCTTCTCAAATAAAAATTTTTCATAGGATCAGTACATTCAAACTAAGTAGCTCTCTCCTCTTTAGCAGATAAAATCACATACAAATTTAACCATCAAACAGTAGTAATCAATCACAACTTCAATAAAATGGATTAAAACTTTAGGCATTTTAATGCAAAGTAACCAAAAAAATGAGAAAACAATTAACTTGCAAGAGATTCTCCTACCAGTTTGAAACAACCAAAAAAAGGAAGATGAGCAATCACTCTTGGATCCTGGAGAGTATTCTTTAAAAATCATTTTGATATTGAGAACTATAAGTAGATTACTTCAACCATCAAAATATTTCTTCAGTGTGACTTAAGCTGGCCAAACTGATAGTTGGTTACCATGGTTTATGCATAACAATTTCAAAATATACCCAGTAATCCTATTACCATCAGATATTATTCTAAGCATCATACTACCACTATCCACATAGAATTTTGTATCTCCAGTGTTTCTACATCTTGAGGCCTTTTCATCCAAAGAAATAGTGGTCAAACAGCTTAAACTTATGCAGAATAGTTTCATTATACATCATTCCACTGATAGATGTGCTTCTGATAGAAACATCGTACTAAAATGTTAAGCCCAACAGATAAAAAAAAAAAATCAAATCCATGCCAAAATGAGTTGGGAACATAGGATCGATCACCATCATCTAGCAACTCTATTGTGTGCATGATTATTGACCCTATGGCTTTCTCTAAAAAGAGGTATCTAAAGAAGAAAGTAACAAATAGAGCATACAAAATATGAAGAATACCTCTGGCAATTATGTATACTTAGTAAAGAAAAGTGATATGACAAGTGCTTTTAATGGCCCGTCATCTGACTCAATCACGGACAAGGGTTTCAAAGCAACATATTCATCTTCTGGTGAACCATAGCCTTGGGTTTCAATACTGGGTGTTGAAGAAAGAGCCTGCAGTCTGATATCCTCAATTAATTGGAGGTATGGATCAACCTCAAAAAGAGATAATTCAACAAGTACATTCATCACATTAACAAAATGTGCAGGTATAATGGTACTTCAAAAGTAATATTTGAGCCCAAAATTGCAATTTGTAGGAAATGACCAATCTACTAGAGGTACAAATTAAATTATAGCTTTTTAAGTGTAAATTATAGCTACTTAAGTGCAAGAAATATTACTATTTCATCAGTCAATGATGATTTAACGGTAGGAATTAGGTCCGAAAAATTGCCTGCCCTAGCCACAAATAAGAGCATATACAAAGCCAAGGTAAAGAGAGATCTTCTCAGAAATGGTTGCAGACCACCTTCAATCAGCAAGGGTTTGCATCAAAGAAAACTCCAGGAAAAGATATATAAAGTAAACTTGGCAACAGAACACACATACACACACGCAAACAAAGAGAAGAGAACAGCAAGTGTAGCATTGTCCATTAAGCAGCCAAAATTCTCCATGCTATGATTTGTTTTTTAATCAACTACAAATGCTCAATTTTAGAACTCAGCATTTGATGACTGTATAATTAGTGGTCTATTACCACCAACGATTATCACAAGGAATGATATTAAGAGTTAACAAATTAAGAAAGTACATTTAATTTAATTTATTTCAAACCTAAAAGTAGATATTAACAAATTAACAAAGTGCATACATTTCCCTTTACTTTAATTTATCTCAAGCCTAAAAGTAGACGGGCATACATTACTATTCTCCATAAGTGGATAACACTTTTACATATCAAAGGGTATTTTTGCATTTTTCTTGTGTTTTAGCAGTAGTTACTGTTCCTTCTCTAAGATTTATACAAAAACCAAAATGTGTGTGTGTGAGAGAGAGAGAGAGAGAGAGAGAGAGAGAGAGAGAGAGAGAGAGTTCTTTGGTGCATTTGTTTTTGCTGTGGTTGAATGGAGTAAAACTAGACAAACCCAGGTGTTACTAGAGTGAAGTATTGATTTCTATATGCAAACAAAGATCTAGAAGAAAAAGGGATAATTGTCTTTCCTTCGTATAAACATAGGGAGGTTTAGAATGGCATAGTAAATAATCTACATGCAGTATTCTCTGGAATACATATTATTGGTGTGGTACTTTCACAGATGCTATATCAATGGATATACATCAGTTGCTAAATTCAGTCTACAAAACTTCGCTTTATCATATTCTAGTTAATAGATCAAATAGTTGTGAATGCTCTAAGGAATTCCTTTCTTCCATATTTTTTTGTGAAACATAAGTTTGTCTTTGTCTGTCCTGTGTATACATGTCACAGAGGTAAAAGTAAAGGGTAGTTATGATATTTTAACTTTATGGTGCCTGGTACCCAAATTGTTGCCTACAAGTAAAATCAAAGTTACTATTGGCAGCCATTTTCACTAAATATATCAAATTTCCAACATAAGTTTTAGCATGCGGGCCTAAAAATTCTACAACAGATCATTCTTGGAATGTTCTGCTTATAAGAAGATCACAATAGTATTATTAGGGAATTTTTCTAGTCACACTAATAGGAAAATGGACATCCATTCCTTCTAATAATATTAACCATTGTCAAAGGTCAGAATGATATATATCCTAACCAATCGAGAAACACATAGAAAATGGGAGGAGACAGGAACATAAATATCAAGAAAATGACATTTGATTACAAGCATACTACACCAATAGCATGCAACATGCCAATGCTTCTCCATATAAAGAACAAAAATACAATGAATTCACCTATTGTAGATTATTGTGAACTTAATGGCACATCAAGACAAATCTTACTCACATCGTTTTCCAGGGAGATACTCCTAAGAGAAAAGGCTAACTAGAAACATCAAACTAGGGCCATGTGACTGGAATTCTGTATTAAACAACACTAGCACTCAATTCCCGAAATGATAATTATGTAGAAACAAAAAAAAAAAAATAATAATACAAAGATTAAAAAAAAAATAGCAAAAAGAAAGGAAAACAAACAAAAATAGATGAAACTTATCAAATAGCATATTGTAATTACCCATAACACAATAATTAAACCGTTAACAGATATATGCTAAATTTCTTTTGGCCCTTATTAGTTTATGTGCAAACCATAATTCCCTTAAGTTTTTGCTCCATTTTCAACACCAATTAATGTAATTACTTGTTACCTTACTATAAATATTCCTATTAAAGGCATTTCACTACAATTGGTATTGTCAATTTCTGCATGGGTCCATTCCACACATAGGCACAGATGCACAAGAAATTTCTACATGAACATATACCTACAAGAGCTTTGACCAAACCATCATCTGCCTCTCTCAACTCCACTTTCAGCTGCCCAAGCTTTATTGAAACAACAAGCATAAATGAAAAGCTCAGTCGCATAAAAATGACAAATAAAAATCTATTTCAAGCAACCTCAGACCAAAAAAAATTCCATAGAAGAGGGAACCTTAGAGAATCAAGAATTTAACATTTTAAAGGGAACCTCGGAATGTCAAGAATTTAACATTTTCAAAACATGACGCCCTGAAAAAAGAAAACCCTAATTTAGTTCAAAAAACTGAACTTGGGATTTGACCCCAAATAAGGTAAAAAAGAAAAGAAAAGCAAAATATATAAAAATTGAACCTTGAAGGTCAAGGGTTTGCTCAACTTTGGACTTTGCAGATTGAAGAGAGTCTTGAAAGGACCCACAGGCTGAATCTATTCGCTACTGCTGAATAGGGATTTCTCTATCGCATATCAACCTCAACTCCCCCATCTTCGGCGTCACACTTTCATCTCCTCGAGACCTGGAGATGAACTGGTAGGAGAACACACCGACCTAGCCGAAGGAGAATTCAACGACCAAATCGAACGCGAATGAGGTGCGTGCACCTTAATCGGAGTCCGAGGCTAAACGGAGAAGTCTGCCCGGTGGTTTAAGGCTGGAATAGGGAGACCTATTAAGCACTAGAAGAACGATGCGCACGAAAAAGAAAGGGAAGGGAGTTTTGGTGCGGAAAAATTAGCCAACGATGCTAGAATAATGTAATTTTAGTGCCTTTTTCTGCCTTATATTTTATGTCTTTTGGCTAAGAAGAAATAGAAATTACCTCATATCTTATGTCTAAATTTTGCCTAAGTTTTTTGCAGCAACATACCTCATTTCATTGTCTTTTCCCTATAAATAATATTACAAAGTAAGATTTTTTTAAGAGAAATATTATACTTTAATTATGACATATAATAAATGTTATTATATATATATATATATATTTATTGTTACAATTAATTTTAGATTATTTTAAAATTACATTATTGAACTATAATTGTAATATGTGTTGAAAAGTAAATGTTAGAATAAATGTTTATTTTAACATTTTAAAAAAATGTGATATTAACACTATGTCACAAAAGCCATTTTTTGTTGTAGTGTGTAGTAATTTTTAAATTAGAATTTAAAATTTCTAATTTACAATATAGTTTATCCTTTTGCTAGTGTTTTGTGGGATTTTCTCCAATTATTTCTTCTTTTTCTAATTTGCTAAGTATATTGTATATATCACTAATTTTTGTTTCTAAAAGATTATATAATTTTTCTATATGTAAATAATTGACTTGTATTTCCTAGTCTAACCATTCTAATTGGAAATCTATTTGTTCTAGAAATTCACTTTGAGCTATGTGTAGTATTTGATCTACTTTATTTTGTTTACTTTCAACAGGTATAGGACAATTACAATTTCTAAATTTATCTGGTTGTGGAGTTTCTATTTACGTACGATTTTTAGGTGGGAGGCGAAGGGGTACATGATGCCTCTCTGTGCACTCTGGTGTATTATAGGGTAATGTGCTACTTTTGAAAAAATAGATACCATTACGGGTTAAAACTAAACCATGATAATGTTGAAGCATAAAATCTAAGTCTATAATGAATTTATAATGTGTAGGTCTAAGATAAATTTCGAGAAAATAATAAGGTTCAGTATAAGAAGTAAAAGAGATTTTAAAATGAAAAACTAAATGTTTTACCGATTTAGAATACCTATATATTTTACCATCTATCTGAGCTGCTTCAGCTATAGTACTACTAGTTGTGTGATATTCTTTAGGTATTATGGTGTTATTAAGGACAAAATTACCACAAGCAATATCAATGAAGACTGGTGCTTCTATTTCTGTAGTTCCAATTTTAATTAGAACTAGAATATCTATCCTATTGGTTTTATTATTTTTCTTTCTATATAAGATATCTTGGAGTATAACTATCTTGAATTATTTGAACCTGTTCAATATTTTCTTTATATACATGATCTTCTAATTGGTCTATATTTTGTTCTATTATCCAAATTCTTCTTTCTAAATGGTGATCTACGAGATCCTCTTTTTGTTTTTGTTTTTGTTTTTCTATTATTTTTAATTCTATATTTTGTTTCTAAACAAAATTTTGCAAGCTTCTTGTAAACAATTACTACATTGCCATGTAAGTGCTAAAGAAGGATATTTTTCACATAAATAACAAGGTTTTCTATCTAATCCTTTTCTATATATTCAATCATGTTCACAATTTACAAGGACCAATTCCTGCTGGGTAGCTTTTACATTATCTAATTCAGATAAATAAGACAATTGATTTTGTGGAGAGTGAGTATTAGTTATTTCTTCTGCAAAGTCTAAGTCTTTTATCTCTTCATCTAACTTAGGTTGCTAGTAGTCTATATCATCAATAGATATTAACCTATATACACTTTTTGAATCTAACATATATTCATCTGCATCAATAATATCTTCATTGATACATTCTACTAATGTTGTTTGATTATTACATAGACTATTTTTTCTAGGATAATCTCTTACTAAATGATTAGGTTGACCACAACTATAACAATGCATTGTAAGACAACTGAGACATTGGAGACTGAAAACTCTTATCTTTAAGCATGACAAAATCATGAAGAGATGATAGAGATTTCACCTGTTTGAAGAAAATAAAATTCAAAAAATCTGTGTACAGCACTAATATTTTTTAGCTAAAGTAGAATTTGAGACCAAGACAAAATTTTTAGATATTTTGTAATATTATCTATATCTTTATGAAAAGAAGCTATAGGAAAAAGAAGAAGGATCTGGAACTAAAATATGTTGAAGTGAATCTGATGAAGATATATTAGAAGATTAAAAGCCACTACCAGCCAACCTTCCCAACATCCACTCAGACATGAAGACAAAAGGAAAAGATTCCCACGAAAAATTTGTGCAACTAACTTTGCAATAAGGACATTTGCGAGGACATACGATTACTTTTTGCTTTTGAGCTATTAGGTCTAAAACAAGCCCCGGTGTACATCTAGTGCCTAGAATGTTTCAATATATAAGCATGAATCTCAGGAATGTTCAGTGCCATGCGAAAAACAAATGCAAAAATCTTATGCAAACTAGAAAGGTAGATTCAAAAACTTATGCGATAGATAGAACCTAGAACCTTTTTAGTGAGCAACCCCACTACCGTGAATAAACTTTTACTTTGCAAACACTTGTTTCAGTAGTCATGTTTAATTTCTAAATTACCAGCAACTAAGGGTGAGAAAAAGAGTAAAAGAGAACCACTAAGAGTTATTCACTACTCGTATTCAGTTGTCATAGGCAAAAGAGCTAAAGTACTTGTTCAGCTGAAAAGACATCTGAGAGGCATGAAAGGCATATCAGAGGAAGAAGCATGAGCTATCTTGGTGAATGAAAAGATAAGTGAAAACACTCTTAGACAGGACTCCAAAACTCTTTTCTTATTCCTTAGCAATCTTTTATGGTCTCTAAATCAGCTCGTTATTATTACTCTTTACAAGAATTAATTACCTTGGTACCTATCATTACTTCAAAATAACAATAGACTCCTTAGAAATTATTGAATAGGGTTACACTTATCTTGATATTATAGAATTTGTACTTTGTAAAATCACATGATACCATTTGTGGTCTTATTTTTTGTATATCAACCAAGCTAAAAAAGATTTACTTTGCTAAAGATATTTTGAAATAAATGCTAAGATTTTATTTACAACCCTTTTGGACCCAAAAAAAAAAAAAAAAAAGAGGGTCCTTTTTTATCCCGCATTGGTTATTTTCACTTTTATAGTGCTTGCTCCATTTTCTATTGCTTATTCCATTCATAGTTCATCCTTCATACCTTGCTACATATATATGGTTTTGGTGCTTTTGTTTCTATATTCATATATTGTACTTTTATCCTTTAGTGTGTGTGTGTGTGTGTGTGTGTGTGTATACACACACACACACACACACACACACACATATAATCAAGCAATTGAAAGGGTAAAAATTTTATTAGAAATAAAAGAAAATAAACATACATTGAACACTTGAGTAACTTGTCTAGTGGTTATATTATGCCTCCTGAAACTTCTTCTCCTCCGCTGAACGAACTTGCATATAATTATTATCGTCATATTTATCAAAATCAACTCATATCAAATTCACATATAATCCGAGACCGGCTATGCACGCTTAGCTTTTTGCATTTTTTTTCCTTTCAGGTTTTAGTGGGAAAATTAGAGAGGAATCAAACAAACAATCGTTGAAATAAATTGTCAAATGTGGAATTTGCAAAATGATTATCATTGGTGACTTGATAGAATGCCTTAGCTATTGATGTAAAGCTGAAACATTAGTGGGAAGTTCAATATATGCACTATCAAGGCTTAGATTCTTTGGTGTACTAGGGGTTTGTTTGATAAAAATGAAATTTAAAAATTAAAATTTGAATACTTAAGTCTGGAATTTTGAAAACTAAAGTTTGAAAACTGAATTTTGATATTTGAAGTCTGAATTTAAAGTCTAAATTAATTATAATTTATTTTTACACTATATTTTATTATAACTTAGATTAAATATAAAAAAATACTAATAATTATATTAGTATTTAAAGTATTCATACTTTAAATTTAAGTAATTTTTAAATCACTTAAAATTTATAATAAGATTTCAAAATGTCTTAAATAATTAAGCAATAACAAAAATTTGTTATTAAATGCCCTTAATTAATTAAGTACTTAATATTATACATTATCAAACACACTTAATAAAATAAGTACTTAATTAATTAATTGTAAGTATTTAATTATGTTATCAAACATGCTTTAGGTTAAAATCCATGTGCAACTCTAACTATTTGTAGGGTAGTCAAGAGTTTGGGGTTCTTTGATTTGTCAATTGGTGTCTTTAGCATTCACGTCTACGGTCATCCCTTGTACCTCATCAGTAACTGTATTCTTATAGGATTAAATATATCAAACACAATGGAATAAATGTTAAAAATTATCAAAAATTAGGATAATATACTTACTTTTCTTTTTCAAATTAGAAGAAATCGAGGATGCATTGGATTTTCTTGAATCACTGTGTCGCCCTATCCTTCTAACCAATGATCTTTATAATCTCGTAATAAATAAAAGAATAGATAACAAATTTAAAAACTTGAACTTAAATTGAAACTTCAAATGAGCCTATTAAAATCCCAACATAGATCTAAGTCTTCAAAATAAAATTTCTAATTATCGGAATAAAAGATAATAAATATTGTATCATGACTGTCATTATTACAAAAGATAAATCTACTCCTCAATCTTGATAGGCTCACCTTACCTTGAAAGTATGATTAGAAAATAATGTGAGACAATAAAAATCTCAATAAGTCCGAAATGTGTGAGTTCGTGTCATAGTTTCCAATATGTTATGATGGAAGAGTAATGTTGACTTAAATAGATATAGCTATAATTTAAATAATTTTATGCATCTCAAATACATTATCATACAATCCAACAAGTACGAAATTAGTACCTTGCATAATAAAATTTATTGTCTGGTAAATTATTCATATCACATTTCTAGAATAATAAATTCATTTTATTCAAAAGTCTTAAACCTAATATAATACCATATCTAGCATATCATTAAGATACCTGTACCATGATAAAGTAATCACAATACCTCATATATGTGATTAAGGCATATACAATGCCAAATTATTGGGTAGTGTTTACATCTCCTAAGAGAATACCATGCAATTCCTTTCATACAAAATCAAACCAGATATCCCATATCTGTTTTATGGCACCCTTCAAAGACCATGTTGCTAGCTAAGGACCCGACTCAGCTACAAGAACTATCGTCACATTTAGAAAAACACAGCTTTTCGAACATGACCAATCTTTTAGATTTCTTTTCTAATCTAACGAAAGCTAGACCTATAGCCTCGTCCATTGAGATTTCAATTTCATTAATTCAAGTGGTTAAAAAGTTAACTATTTTGATTTGAAATAATCAAATTTGTTTCCAAAAATTATTCCAATCTTTTGAAGTAAAATTTTCAAGTATCAATTCAACAAAAATCAAAAGTATAATTAATTTCCCAAAATTTCTAAAATAAACATTCCTATATCCATTCTAAAATTCCTTCAAGGAGTAATAAATCATAATCCATATTAATACTTGGAGCCATTACATATAAAACTTATGCTATGACTTTCGCAACACTTTACATGCATGAAATGCATAGATATATTTTCACGTGTTTGCATATATTTGATGCATGGCTCTATTCCATAATTATAAAGCTCAAGAGAAATTTCACAACAATATTTATGCATGGACAAATCATGATATCATAATTGAAACATTAATTTCAATGGACATTATTAGTATTTTCTCAAAGTCACTCATAATCTAAATCATAATTTACATACTATAATCATAAAACATCCCACAAAATTATGCATGCATTATACATGTGTTTGAATGCAATTTTTTTATATTTTAAACAAGATATTTTTGCATAGATTTTGCAATTCATAACATACATTTCAAAACAATACTTGGGATGTAAGGACTTACTTTGGTCAAAGCTAGCAAATTTTCTCAACATAATTTAAATCCTTACTCCTCCTCTTTCGTCTAAGTCCACCAAGTATACCTGATATGGTCGATTTGGGTTATAAAAATTATTCAATTTTAAGTGCATTCCCATGAAATTTTAATTAAAATATTAAGCCCAAATAACACATATATAAAGCAAGTGCATTCATCATAAGGCATAGTATAACAAATTAACAAGTATCGATTCTCAAAGAACAAATACACATTAATCACTTTTCATCTATTATCTAACCTCTAAATATCTAGAAAAGATAAAATAAATCCTAAGTACAATATATATAAAAATAAGGAAGGAAAAACATGTACTCAAATAGAATTTATCAAAGAAATATCAAGGTCAAGTCTCAATTATCACAATCAATTTACCATTCTTGTGATATAGAAGAAATAGAATATAGACTCCACTTTTTTTCCCCCCAAAGTTATGGATTCACTATCTGTCTAGACAATATAGTAGATATCTCTATCTCACTAAAACATCCAAAAAGATTCACAAAGAACAAATTTTTAAAAAATACCCCTATTCTCTACATGATATTAACGTATGAAATCAATCAATACTCCTATTCTTTGGTTAACATTAGTGAATCTTTGATTACTCAAGTTTAGTTCTTAACCTCATTTCTCAAGTTAGCCGAAAAAATAAATATAGAATTAATTTAATTGAAACCACTTCTAACCTTCTTTCTTAAGTTAATTAGAAAGAAGAAACAACTAAGCAATCCACCCAATAAATCTAAGTAGCCAAATACTATAAAAAGATAAATCAATTGATCAAATATAAACTCAATACATAGTCATAACTTCAAAACATTATTCTAAAATACAATTAAAACTAATGAAATCAATATTGTCTAGAAAAGGAGAACAAAAGAAAAAAATAGGAATTCATAGACAAGCACTCCTTCTTTTCTAATGAAGAACTCCTCTAACACAATGCTCCTCTTGATTAATTCACTATTTTCTTCATTAATCTTCAATGTAGTTCCTTAAATTCATAATTGTAGCTTGTTTTTCCATGTATATATAGATGTTTGCAGTTGCTGAAAATCATCCCAAGAAGTCCTGTCACGTCCAAAAGTCAATTTCCAAAAGAATTGTACATGATACAAATAGGATTCTTCGCCGATATTGACCAGTCTTGAATCGGTGCCTATTTAGGTGCATGGGCCAGCTCCAACTCAGCTCCATTCCATCTCTAACGTGCTCTATTTCATGTAGTATTGAACCCTAGCCAGCTCTCCTTCTTGGGCCGGCGTCAGTTCACCTCTGTTTTGGTTGATTCTGGCACTTTTCAACAATCTTTTCAGTATTTCTTTCATCCAATCAATTTTGTATAAAAGATAGCAAAATTGTGGAAATAAATAGTTAATTGAATACAAAATCGTAACAAATATAACACAAATGACCTAGACAATATAGTTAAATTAACCTGTATCAATTCTCCCACACTTAAGCTATTGTTTATCCTCAAGAAAATACACCAATAGGCAAAATAACCACTTAACAAAAATATTGTAATAATCATGGCCATTATAGTAAAGTTATTATCCTTCCAATAATTCAAGAATTCAATCCAACATCCATTCAACCAAGCCAGTCTTATACAAACTCATGTATTGAGATAGATATCCCAAAGGTAATTGAAGTTGAATTAAACAAATTTATATTTAATGTGTTTCACCCTATCTCTTAAGTGAAGAATGCAAATAGTATGAATCATATAAGTTTGGAATAAATCAACTAAAGTTAGGAAAACACAAAGAAGAAGAAATTGTAAATTAAGGGGGTAAACAGTGCGCGTTTGAGCTCAAACATGAAGTGATGGTAGAAGGCATCAGGCTCTACAACACAGTGAAAGAAATTAAGTTTTTCTATGATTCAAGACTGAGTTTTTCTTCTCCAAATAGCAACCTTCTTTGGTGACTCTGCTCCATTTTTTCTCTTCCGTTTTTCTTTTTTATTTCAAATCTTTTGATTTCTTGGTTTATTATGGATGTTTGTAGTTTGGCTTGTTATGGTTATGGCAGAAACTCTTCTTGTAATTCTATTTGTTGGTAGTAGAGATTTTCTGGGGGACCAAAGGGTCCCATGCATGGTTTTTCCTCTTCATATTGGAGAGGTTTTCCTCGTAAAATTTGATGTCTTTTATTTTGTGATTGGTTTTGCTTTAAGCTTCCATATTGCTGCTATTACATTTGATTTTTGGTGCTCCTGTTATTTTTATTCAAGTGTAGGGTTTTATAAGCTGAAGTGTTTTATAGGAATATTTTGTTACAGAAGCTTTGTTGAGCTACTTTGTTGTTGCCTTAGCTTCTGTGTTTTCTGCTACTACTGTGCATCCCCTATCTTTGCCTAAACACCAACTACTTGCTTGTGCGTGATAAGACTCCATCTTGTTTTAGGATTCTATTGTGGTGCCTTTTGTGCCATCATCTTTGAAACTCTAGGTATAGCAACTTGCACTTTACCATATATATCACGGGCATCACCCAAAGATTGTCTACAATCCCTCTAAATATGCCCTAGTCTACGACAACCCTTGCATAATTCTGGAATATTATCAAAGAAAATATTTTGACGGAAGTGGTTCCCAAACATAATCCTATGTCAACAACTTGAAGAGGTTAACCTCCATGCAAATCTGAGCAACATTTGGGCGTGAGAGAGTAGCTATTCCCTTATCTATCTTTAATGGATGCTTAATTGTAGAGGTAATTGAAAAGAGAATAGATTTGTATAAAAAAAAGTGTAGCAGTAGGCTTTTTGATAAAATCTAAATGGAAATCTGATGAGGCCTTCTTCCAACACTGGCCATATCAAAATATGTTATAAATCGGTAAACCAATCAAAACCTAACACTTCAAACTAAAGGTCTAAATTTTTTTTTTTCAGATACTAGTCAAGACAAGCTGTCGATGCGAAAATTTTTTCTTTTGGACAACTCAAAATGGTTGAGATAATGCATCAATCTTGGATAGCGAAAAGAGAAAGATAGGTTCGCCCTTATGAGAGGATTGATATTTAACATGTTGTAATCGAGAAAAAGAAAAGGAAAACAGAGAGGCAAATGATTGATTTTTCCCAATTAACCACAAGAAGCTAATCAGGAGCATCTAGTTCAAGGGGAAGAAGAGAGAACACCCTATATAAACCTAATTGTGTTAGCTCAAAATGATCTAAAGAAGTTGAATAATCAAACCTTATTAAAACTCTTAAGAGGAGATTTTATATAAGCTGCCATCAAATGGTTCTGATTGGACAGATAAGACACAATTATTTAGAATAAATCACGCATACTATGTAATGGTTTAGTTAAAATATTTTGTTTTGAAAGTACATATATAATTGTAATCGTAACTAGTTATATGTAATCACAATTTTTTTTTTTTTGAATTGTTGTATATTGCGAGTTTATTGATAATGGTACTTTAGTTGGTTCACCAATTAGCCAATGGAAGGGAAGCATTCAAGAGAGATAGTCTGTAGTCCTTCGATGATCATTGGCCCTGGCTAATATGTTGATTACTGTCACAATCCATTGTATTCGCTACTTACCCAACTTAACTTGTCCTACCACCATTAACACAAAAGATGAAAACAAGCAGTGTTAGGTTACAAGAAGGTTCACGAGTATTCGTACCCATTAAAGAAGTGAGCAACATTTTATACTTAATAGGGATCTAATTATTAATTAATTGATTGAGAGGCTTCACTCTAACAAATTTAGACAAGTTTTTATTAGCTACAAAACACTCAACTCTAGTACAATGGGTTTGGGTTAGGAATGGATAAGGTTCCTGTTATAATTTGTTCTATTAAAAATCAATAGTTTAGTATTAAATTACACCGAATTTTCAAAATAATATGCCTCAAAATTGTTTATATATGCTTATACATACATGCATGTATACATACATACAAGGAGTTGCGGAATGCTTCTGTTATGACACGTTGCAGCATCTTTTGTTGATACTTGATATCTTTGAATTCAAATGAAGTTTTTTTAAAAGAAAATATAAATGTTAATTCACATAAATTCAATAAATTTCAACTTTTTTTAACTTGTATTTATCCCCAAAATCCCTTGTCTCTTCAAATTTGTCTCTCTATCAAATTTGTCTCTCTATTAGATAGTAATATGAAGAGTTTAACAAACATAATAAATTAGTAACACCGTTCAGCCAATAAGCTTATGTCCATGGGTCCTTGACCAGTAAAAAGAATCTAATAAAATTTAACAAAAGTTACAATTGCAATACTTATCTCAGATCACCAAGTGTCTCTATTGGAATTTGGTAGAACAAAACACAGTGCTCTTTTTGTCAAACTTGTAAAAGACTGTTGTTGAACTTAACCCAATATGATTCATCTCCCATCAACCATTGTGGTAGCAACTAGACGAGTCTTCGTTTGATTCCAGAAACCTTTCTTCTGAAAGGTATTTATTTTGAAAAAGAAATAGATTGATTCAAGTCCTTCAAGAAGATTTTATATTGTTGTTACTTGATAACTTGAGCCGGAAGCATACTTTAACAGCGAGGATTAAGCACTCTCTAATAATGGTGTATGCTTCTCAACCACTCAAAATATTTTCATGAATTTCCTCTTCTGTTGCTCTCAACCAAACTATGAGGATCACTATTCAATTTCGTGCATCTTTGCTCTTTCTTTTTCGCTTTATATAATGCAACTGAGTGTTTAATTCCTTGTCGAAATAGGAATATTCTTAAACCTTGTAACTTCCTAAAGCTTTGCAATTCAAATCTTGCTTGGATTCTATGTCTTTGTGAACGCAATCATCTGCAAATATTCACTAGGATTTATCCTATATTCACTAGAATCCTTTTCGAATCCAATCTGATCCAATTAATTCACACATCAAACCTTGCCAATATTGTAGTTTCTAAAAACATCTTTAGTTTGTCAAGGATTCTTATTAATGTATCTTGTCAAACACATGAACCAAACTTGTCAAAGTTTAACTATGATAATTCTTCTTAGAGTATATGCATGAATTCCTCTCTATTGCTCTGCCTTTTTTTTGAATAAATCCTTCAGACTCTTCTCAGCTCATTCATCGAAGTTCCGTGGACTTGTTTATATAGGAATTTATAATAGATCACTTTGCCTCCTTATTGAATTAGGAGATTGACTAAGAGATGAATAGTAGAATCTTTCCAAATCATTAAGATTTAATCCCATAGATATTCTAATTAAATTAGGACATTACCTAAAAGATAAGTACCAAAATCTTTCTAATTATTATATAATCATAGATATGCTAAGATATTCTTCAAGATCTTATGGGATTTATTCTCTGAATCCAACTCTAATTTATTTGGCTCAAACATTGCCAATCATGCAATGCAATTTTCTTAACAATCTCCCCTTTAGCATTGTTTGACATAAAACCTATATTCAACAAGGCGTCTTTAATAGTCATTAAAAGTTCTTCAACATACAACAAAGTTCTTCAACATGAGATTTGATAACAACCATAAACAACAAAACTCCCCCTTAGTAGAGCTATATTTGAACATAAACGAAACAAGCATCACATGTTTTAGCTCAAGTTTGAACATAAAAAATTGTTCAAGTTCATTCATTTTTTATTCAAATTTGAGTTCGTGTTCGAGTTCATTTGATTATTGTTTTATCACATTCGAGTTCATTTAAGTTCGAGCTCGAAAAACTTAATTAGTGTTTGAATTCGAATTGTTCAAGTTCATTTATTTCATATTTTTCTTTTTAAAAATTATAAAAATAATAATTCAAAATTTAATAAAAATAATTAAATTATAATATTAAATATATAATTAATCTTACTACTATAATATAAGACTTATTTAAGAATAAATTTAATATTATAAATTATAAATAAATATAATTAATTTTTAAAATATATAATATGTTCACGAACATGTTTAAGTTCGTTCGTTTATTAATCAAACTTAATATTTCATTTGATTTTATTCATTTAATAAACGAACAAGCCTTATTAGAACACGAATGATTTTGAACGAGTTTTTATTCATGAACCTTTGGTTCATTTTCAACTCTACCCCTAAGTATAGTAGCATCCCTATGTTTTTGCAGCTTGGCATTTTCACCCTTACCTTGCTTTGCATTTGTAGCTTTGCTCTCCCTCATTTTGCAACAAAGAATATCAAACCATCAATATTAATTATGAAGAGCAGCAATACCAATGTGAGTGTTAACTGCCGCTAAATATTGTCAAGAAGCGTTGTTGAAAGCATTTTTTGTTGTACTTGCTTCGGTGCAGATTTGATCTAGTTGTCACTTTAACTTGCAGCACAAAAAATTTTAACAGTAACTTCGACATTCTATGGACTATGACTGTTGTGTGCTTGGAATAGGAACTATTAAAATACCCAACATCTTCTATTACAGTTTTTAGAGAAACATATCTTACATTTGACTTGTGATCTTCATTTCTGATCCACATACTTTTCACCTTCAATGCTTTACTACCTTTGTCAAATCAGGTTTGACAGCTGTTCGACCATCTTGAAGATCTTTGAGATTATTTAGGCAATATTTCCATCTCAGAGCGTAAAGAGAACAATAACGATAAGAAACAGGGGTTTTCTCGAGGCTTAGATTTAAATTTCCTTTGTTGTCCCATCTTGTCAGCAACTGTCAAAGTCTATTTTTTTATAATAGTTTTGTCGAACTTATCATAACCAAGTACAATTTTTTTCTTAAGGATGTCTTCTAAAGGAAACAATTTCATCCAATTTTGTTGTCCCAAATTTCAGCTTCTGAATAGATCATTCAACATATTTCAACTTTTGATTACTGACCTTGAAACTTTCTTCACTTTATTGGACTTGTTGTTAAAGTTTCTCCATCTCCTATTGCTGTGAATTGTCCACTTGTTGAAGTCTCTAAACTTCCTTCTTCAGCTCCTTATTAAACTTTACAACTTCAAGCCATTTTGAATGTATCAATTCATACTTTTTTCATAAGCTTTGCATGCTTATTATTAGTGTCATGATCAAGATCATTGTCAGAATTGCTATCTTTATGAGTTAAACTCTATTTTACAATAGCATTGAATGCAACATTACTAACTTGACCTTCCTCATCATCTCCATCAATATTATCATTATCAAGATATTCAAAATCCTCTTCATCATTACTTGGAATCATGTTGTAAGACTTGGTCTTCATCTTATCCCTAAGATTACTGCAATCAACCTGAATATGGCTGATACATCCATATTCTCTATATTTAGGTCATTTCAATCCATTTTTACTTTCTGAGAATTTTTGCTCAATGTCTTTTTGTTGAACTTCTGATTTCTTATTGACGAGCTTGTTAAACTACTTGTTCTTCTATCTTTCTTTCTTCAATAGTTTGTTAAATTGGCTTGTCAATCCTATAGTTTGGCTCATCAATCCTATAGTTTTGTTAAACTTCCTATTAAAGCTATGTCAGTTTGGTAGACAACAATACAAAAAGTGTAACAAACACAGTAAATTGGTAACGTAGTTCGGCCAACAAGCCTACATCTATGAGTCCTCATCAGTAAAAATAATCAACTAAACTCTAACAAAAGTTAAAATAGCAACACTTATCTTAGATCACCAAGTGTCCTTAATGGAATCTAGCAGAATGCGACACAGTGATTTTTTTTGGGTCAAATTTACAAAAAACTATTGTGGAATTTGTTGGGTATCTCAGACTCGTATCCTATACGGCGCAGCGAAAAATAAAACAAGATACCCTCCCAGGACTCTTCTATGTGTGGAAAACAAGACATAATGACAATAAAGGCAACAGCTTTTACCTTTGGGTAATTGTACGAAGAACAAAATTTTCTTCTTCAAGTTGAGGCGCGATTCAGCAATCCTCGTGATCAACCTCCATGTGAGTTGAACGACTACCCACTATAATCACAGTGTGTGATTATCTCTAATAGTAATCCACACAGAGGAATACTCAAGCACCAAAATTTCTGTGCTAGCGAGAAAAGATGACGGCTAGGTTTTTCTTTCAAGAAGAAAACGAGAGAGGGAGAGAGAGAGAGAACATGAGGCTGATTTCGTGTATCTTGCTCTAGGGTTTTTGTGTCCAATTTCAGCTTAGGTTTTTCATGTGTATATTCTCCAATATACATGAAATTCCCTTACCAAAAATAGGGGATTCTAATCCCATTAGAATTCCCTAATTGTAATTGGGAACATCAAGTTTTCATAATTACAAATTGGACCATAAATTATAATTAATTATAATTTATCCACAACAACTTCTCTTTCTTGCAATTAACCCCACTATGTTATCAAATAACATCTTGAGTATATAATCCTCTATTGTGTGTGACCTATTAGGTTTCCCAGTCAATTGGTAGCGAACATGAATTAATCCAAACGTCTTTGAGATTAATAATTCATAATTAATTAGAATTAATCCTATTAATTCTAATCAGAGTTGATTTATTAATTCATCAATTAATAAACCCATATTCTCATATCATGAGCGGTATCTAGCAACACACCATGACCACCTAAGAGTCTAGGAAGTCAAGTGGCTTGACATGAACCCTTCAATAACAAACTTCAGTGCAATCAACTCCTTTCACCATACAATATCTCATTCGGTTTGGAGTACGGAATTAGTGCCAACTCCCTCCAAAATTAATTCGGCCCGAATACAATAGTACTTGTACCAGGAACCCACTACTCTAGATGTGTATCAATTGGAACTGTTTTCAATACACAATTGCCTTGGCCAAGGACTTTCGAGTAGTAATTCCTACAAATGGCCGTGAGATATTCGCCCCTACTATTAGGAGTGATGAATCATTTATTGACCCTCTCAACTACTTTCATTTACCTCACCATGTGCCCAATATCCATCCCATAGGCGGCCCTCGATCAAGCTCTAGAGATTGGAATCAAAGTACAAGGTTCAAGCAAACAAAGTACCTTGGAGATCTCAAGTCTAAGGATACTTGCACGTTTGCTATATTGAGATTATATCACTGGCACTAAATAGTTATCTATGTGATTATCTTAAAGCTAGGTCATCCAATGAACTTGTTCCATTAAAAAGTATCCATGTGTTAATTTTGAGTATCTCAATACTCATGATTATGAAAACTACTGCCTGATCAAATCAGGAAGTCTAACACATGCTAGTCTTAACGTATTAATGATGTCCTATCTCATTAATACTATGACTAGGGACTATTTAAGTACTAACACCATCCAGTGTAGTAGGAATCTCATATCATGATCTCTATCATGATTTTCTTAACACAGTGTTGTACTAGGGACTTTATCAAACAGTTATATTACTTAAAGTAAACAAAAGAAACTGTAAGATAAATAATGCCTTTCATTAAAAATAAAATGTATCATATACAATGTACAAGTGATTGCCTCTGGGCACAACACTAACAGAACTCACCCAGCATGATTGATCTCCCATCAACCACTATTGTAGCAACTCAATGTGTCTTCATTTGATTCCAGAAATCTTCATACTAGAAAGGTATTTATTCTGAAGATTGTATACGGTTGTTGCATATAACTTGAACCGAAAGCATACTTTAATAGAAGGATTCAACACTCTTTAATAATGGTGTATTAAACACTCTCAACCACTTATAAAATTTTCATGTTGCTCTCAACCAAACTATGAGGATCTCTCTTTAGTTTTGTGCATCTTTACTCTTTTATTTGGTTGCTATGTAATGCAACAGAGTGTTTGATTCCTTGTGTAACATCCTCCCTTTTTGTACTGAAATGGTTACTACTTTGTATTGAAGTCGTATATGCATGGATGTTCAGAACAATAAATGCTCAGTCTAACTAGACGAATATTTCGGGGTGATAAAAATTTTAAAGGGTGCCAAAGGAATTTTCGAGCGCAAATTAAGAAAAATTGGGAAAGAATTTAAAATTTCTGAAAGGCAACATTGTGCTCAGTTTAAAGTGTAGAATTAATTGGTTAAATAATGGACTGAATTACGATTATTTTCTAAGGAAAAATAGTGGATTTTGGGGGGAAAAAACAAATAGTAATTTGCGATGGATTGTAATATGGTGAGTTATCCAAGATAAGGTGGAAAGTAGAATTGTGTGTGATATGGGCTAAATTAGTCATGTTTTTCCTAATTATTTGAGGTTCATTTGTAATACATTTTGTTCAATAACTAGTCATATTCTTTCATATTTGAGATTTTACCCTTGGAAAGGTATTTTATTCTTTATTTCAGATTTTTAGAGTAAAACAAAACAAAAACATCGCAAAACAGAGGAGAGGAGGCGCCGGCTAGGGCCCTAGAACCAGCGCCGGCTGTGCACTGTTGAAACGAACTTTGAAGCGATGGAAAAATTATTGAAATACGATGAGAACAGAGGTAGCGTCAGATGTGAAGCTGGAACCGGTGTCGGCTGCATTTTGGAACACATTGTGCAAAATTCGGAGAAAAATTAGCGAACAAGTGGAGAAGCAGAACACAACTGGCACCGGCTCCGAGAACCAAGGTGGCGCCGGCTGTGCCTTGAAGTTAAGACGGTGCTTGATTTTTTCTATGCGGTTTTTGGTAATCTGAGGAGTTTTAATATCTTCCAACTTCTACTCGGCCAAGAACATTGTACCTATGAGTTTAAGTACTTCCTAAGCCTATAAATAGATGAAAAACACAAGGAAAAATGGGAGAGAATTCAATGATCATCATAGAAAATCACTCAATCAAAGGAGGAATTCTTCAATTCAAGGAGGGTTGTACAAGAAGGTCTTCAAATGAAGAAGAAGGAGGTTTGTCTATATGTGCTTTCTTTTACTTTGTTTTCTTTTTTTTTTTTTTTGACAATGATGTTTTAATTGTTTTATTGTAATTTGACATTGGTTTAGATGTTCATGGTTTTTAGAGTTATTTGATCATTTGATTAATTGATCATTATTTTTGGTATTTAATTATTCGTGCTTATTACAAGATTAATTTATTGTGGCTTTCCATTAACTTGCTTGAGAATAGGGTTGATGATAGTTCAATTGATTGATTTCATATTTGCTGTCTTTTAACTTGCCTGAAAATAGGGTTAATTGCTAATAACAGAGTAATTAAAGGTTAATTGATGTCTGCCAGAGTATGGATTCAATTGGTTAATTTCATGGGTTAAGTTTGCCTGAGAATGGGACTTAATCAGAGAATTGTGTTTAATGCATCTTTTGGGTAAGACTGATTGAGACAGAGTATGTGATACTAGTTTACCTACAAGATAGGGATTCATGGATTAGGAAAGAAGTGAGTCTACTTTAATTCTTCATGATGCCGAGAAAATAATTAGTTATGATAAGATCATATTTGTCTAACCAATGGCTCGAGTTACATAAATCTACATCCTTGACATGTATATATTTTTATTTTTATTTTATTTCTTTTGATTTATTTTTCACTTTATTGAGTCGGTTAAACAATGAAAGAAATGTGATTAATGTCTACTTGTTCCTTGAGGATCGACACTCGTTTGAACCCTATGCTCGGTTAATGATGAGTTCGCTTGCTCATATGTGTGATTTGGGTTGAATGTTTTAATTTAAACTTGATTGAGAATATGCTTAGTTTTTATATGATTTTTACACCCAAGTCCAGACACATCATTGTGCTATTGGATAATTGGAGGCATTAATTGACATGCCTAGTCATCATGCTTAGCCATCACTACAAGCATTTACTAAGCATGCTTAGTCACCATTTTTTTATTTTACCACATGCATAATTTTTATACATCAAGAGAAAGGATGTGGCGGTAGAATGCCGGAAAGGCGAGATGACCAAAGAGAAAAATGGAAGAAGAAAAGGAAAAGAAAAGAAAAATAAGAAAGAATTATAGCCAAATTAATTATAGTCATGAAAATATTTAATTGGTTTCACGACAAACTATGTGAAATTTCATGATTGGAGGCAAGGGTGATATATGGCAATATTTGAAAGGTTATATGAATGGTCTCATGGAAGAATATGACTGGCTAAGAAGTGCTAGGTGGAAAAGTCTAGGAAATTTTAAGGATTTCAATATTGTTCGCAAGTCTTCACAAGTGTCCAAAATCCATTCTTGCTTTTTAATTGAGCGCATGACAAATATGGCTATAAATATAGCATGAAGGAAAGGTAGAGGCCATTTTGGCCAACAAAATTCTACAAGGGATAGAGTGAAATAACTGGCCAAGAAAAGAGAGAAAAGAAGGGAAAAGAAAAAGAAATCTAGGGAGGGAGAGAGAGAGAGAGAGAGAGAGAGAGAGAGAGATAAGAGAAGAAGGAGAAGAAATTATGGACAATTTTCAAGCTAAAAATTATTCTCCATAAGGTAAAGTCTTCACCTTCAAAAATAAAAGTCATTCCATGGATTATGAGGAGTATTTTGATAAGACTTTTCCAAGAAAACAAGCATGAATGCTTAATTTGGCTAAGCTAAAGTTATGATGTTGTTTAGCTATAGTTGTGTGCTGGTTACTTAGAGGAATGTTTTGCTATGAATTTTATGATGTTTAGTGAAGTATTGAAAGAGTGATAGTAATGAATTGATGGCTGAATTCATGAAAGGATAAGATAACGGAAGAAATGGATTAAAATAGGCGTGATGGTGAAACATTAAGCATTTATATGCTTTATTCATGGCTGCGTGTTTTGCTGTGCTTAAAACATGATATGATTATGTTCTTCACGACTGAAATATTGCTACTATAATGATGTTTGGATGAACAAGTGAATGAATGGATTGAAATCAAGTTGTAAGAAAAGAATAAAACAAGCAGGAGTGATGTTTAATGAGATCATTGTATCTATGTGACGGTAATTGATATGACAAAAGAAATCCTATGGTTTTGTAGCTAATGATCATAGGAGCATTTTGGCACAAATTTAAGGTTAAACGAATTTATGGATCCAAAGTTATGATAAAAATAGTAACACTACAAAAAAAATGGGGCAAATGCGACGAAGACAAATACGATAGTCAAAAAATCGTCGCAATAGGTCACTTTATACGACGGTTTTGAAACTGTCGCAATAGATAGACCTAATATGACAGTCTAATACCAACCGTGGTATTTGGTGACCAAATATGACGGTTTATACAAGTCATCACAATAGAGTAGGCCAAATACAACGGTTTATTGTAACCGTCGTAATAGAGTAGACCAAATACAACGATTTAATTTAACAGTCACAATAACGTAGACCAAATATGACGGTTTATTATAACCGATGCAATAAAGTAGGCTAAATGCAACGGTTTATTTTAACCGTCGCAATAGAGTAGATCAAATAGGACGGTTTAATGTAACCGTCACAATAGTATATGTCAAATACGACGGTTTATTGTAATCGTCATAATAGAGTAGACCAAATACGACGGTTTATTGTAACCATCGTTTTTAGTCTAGTTATAACAAAGCCTCTCAAAATTATTTTAAATTTTATCTGATTATTTTCAAATTTAGACACAACACTATTAGTATTGATTACAATAAATTTAACGGCTAGATCGTTAATTTGATATCTTTATATTTATAAATACTAAGATATCTTTCTATTTTATAGATATTACTATACAAATGTGATAAAATAAAACGAATTACCTTCAAATTTGGTCACTAAACTTGTTTAACTTTATAAATACATGTATTTGTTAGATCATTGATTTTTCAAATACATTTTTGTTTACATCTTAAGTTTTCATATGTTAATATTAAAGAGCTTGAATTTTATTTTAATTATTATAATTAGTTATTCTAAGATATATATATATATATATATATATTATTTATATACAGTATAATATATCCTTATTAGTTAGTGAGTGTTAGATTAATATATTATATAACATAAATAATTTTTTAATTACGAACATACATATGTGTGTGTACATATATACCTAGGTAGAGTTTCCTATCTCTTGATTATTACATTTAATTATATATATAAACATTCTATCTATATATTTCATTACCATTTATGTTAAATTTAAATAATTATTACATAATATACCTAGGTAGAGTATCATATCTCTGGATTATTAAATTTCCTTTTTCCTTTGTTGCTTTTGTTATGTGTGTGTGTGTGTGTATTATATTACATATATGTATATATATTATGACTAATATTATTAAAATTCATTATCTTATATTTAATTTTTTTCAAAAGTATCCTGAATTTATTTTAATAGTATTTCTTTTTTTATTTAACTATGTTTAAATTATATATATATGTATATGTATATGTGTGTGTGTGTGTGTGTGCGCGCGCGTGTGTGTGTATATATGTAGATTATATATATGCAAATTCTTGGCTATCTACCCCTATAACCTATATAGTGCACGTAATTGGCATAACGAAAGTTCCCGAGTTTGATCCTCGCCGGGAGCTTGGTTTTTATTTTTAATTCCCATATATTATCTTGTATATTTCGTCATACTTCTCCAATAATATTTCAATTCCCACCGGAATCATTTTTAGTATTTTTTTAATTATTATTAATTATTCCCATATATTAACTTGTATTTTCTATCATACTTGGCTAATAGTTTTTCAATTATCGCAAGGGTTTTTTTTTAGTATTTTTTAAATTAATTCATTAATTAAATTTTTCGACATTTATAGCAATGGTTTCATGTTCTTGGATAGAAACTATTTTTGACATTTATATCAATAGTTGTGTACTATTGGATATTGGTTTCATGTTCTTGGCTATTAACAAATAGTATAATTTTTGTCTTTTCTTTCACGTGAAAATTCAAATTCATCTAAGCATTATATGTGGTACTGCTTTCTATCTTTTGATTCCACTGTGGGACCCACAAGACAATTTGTCTACTTTGTTCGAATTTGGCAATAGTAACCGCAGTTCAATTTGTCTGTTGATTCCAACAATAGTAACCGCTTTCTTTGTCCAAATCTCACCTTTAATCATACACTCTATTTCCGCCCAGTAGCCATCCACTTTATTTGAGAACGCTTCCTTTGTGCCTTTTTCTGCCTTCCCCCTCCCTCTTCTTCTCCACCGACACCTTTCTCTGTACTGTGCTTCTTCCTCTGTCTTCTTCTTCTTCAACCACCCA